>JABCKO010023789.1:50625-72267 GCA_018855915.1 Tephrocybe sp. NHM501043
GATGTCCTGGCTATCTATGACACGGGTTATTGGCCCGCCGAACTCGTCGATCGATCATCCTTAAGGCGGGAAGTCAAATTTGTTAGCCGCACATGAGGTACATATAATTATTGTGCATCTCACACGCCACACAGGGTGAAGAACTTTCGTTTCTGAGGAGGCTTATTGCCCCATTACCACCAAAATGAATGGCCTCTGATGAAGAAAAGAATGCGTAATAATATCAAATGTGTTAGCTAGACACCTCCTATGTCCGTGCAGTTTCCATTCATACGATGCGGGACTTTGCCCATGTGTCCCTCTAAGTATGTATCCTACCACAACTATGTAGTGGCCATTGCCCTAGCCCGCAATGGTGCCATCATTGTCGCATCCATCAGCGTGATGCGAAGTTGTGCATTCATCACGTCTCCCACACGGAAGATCCTCGCCGCTCTTATCCATCACAGCTCCCACAACTTCCATACGGGTCCAGGAGGAGTTCATTCGCGTTAGGTGGGGTTTGGCGGAGAAAGAGTCCCCGACATTCCCCGGAAATATCATTCGCTCCTAATCAGGGTGATCGGAGGCGTCGGCCTCGGATTTGGACGGACGGGAACAAGTCTATATCACGCGATCCAAAGCATGCATCCATTTTTCTCGAGGCTTGCTATTGCATCTCGCTTTACATATCGGCCATCTACTAACATCCTATGCACAATGGCCCTTTCCACCAAAATCACAAATGGGCAGGACCGCAGCAACCTCATCCCCTTCTCTTCGCGATTGAGGGAAGGAAGGGCTTTGGCACAAGATGTCTGGTCCATCTTCAAGTCAGTCACGTCATCACTTCCAATGCACAGCACAGCTCTTATATCATGACGATTGCAGCGTTGCAAACCTACCCGAAGACTGCATCAACCTTGGCCAAGGATACATGAACTTTCCTCCTCCGAAATGGGTGACTGACGCAGCTGACACGGCATTGAGATCTGTCGCTCCCAATCACTACTCTCATCCCAGAGGACGTATTCGTCTGAGGGAGGCTATCAAGAAATTCTATGATCCTCTTTTCGGTCGCAATTTGGATGTTGAATCTCAGATCCTTGTTACCAGTGGTGCCAACGAAGGTATATCCAATGTTTCGCAATGTATGACTTATCTTATAAACCCTTTTAGGACAATACTCCGTCTTCACAGCATTCCTGGAACAAGGTGATGAGGTTATCATGTTCGAGCCTTTCTTCGACCAATACCTCCCTTCGGTTACGTTTAACGGTGGGAAACCGGTATACGTGCCATTGCACCCACCCAAAGCCGCTGAAGGAAAGACAACTAGTAACGATTGGACAATTGACTTTGACGAACTCAGGTTAGCTATTCAACCCTGATTCCGAGATTCCGAGATTGACAAGCTGTCACGGAAGACGCACCATTACGCCACGCGCGAAGATGATAATTGTCAACACGCCACACAACCCTGTAGGGAAGGTTTTCACAAGAGCGGAGCTCGAAGGCATAGCTGCTGTGGCGGAAGAGTTCAATCTGTTGGTCATGTCGGATGAAGTGGTACGTAGAACTTGAAATTTTGTCGATGCGCCTTAGTTGATGGACCTCCAGTACGATTGTCTCGTCTTCGACGAGAAAGAGCACATCCGCATTGCAACGCTCCCTGGAATGTGGGATCGTACCGTCACTGTGGGTTCAGCTGGAAGTGAGTCATTAAATCTTTACTGCGCACAATATCTGATTTCAAACAGAGGCATTTGCTGCTACTGGCTGGCGTGTTGGCTGGTTAATTGGCCCTCCATCCATCATTCAGCCCACGCTTGCAGCGACTACGCGTATCGTTTTCTGCACCAATTCGCCTTTGCAAGAGGCCGCGGCCGCCGGCCTTGAACAAGCGAGGGAGCGCAAATTTTTCGAAACGCAACGTGAAGAGTATGCTGCAAGGCGTGCAATCCTCACCGACGCCTTTGACCGTCTGGGGATGAAGTATACCTTGCCTGAAGGCAGTTACTTCGTCCTCTTGGTAAGTCAAATACGGCATACTGTAGGGCTGATATTGACGCCATAACCAGGATATCTCCAACGTCCAATTTCCAGATGATTATCCTTTCCCACAGAGCGTATTAGGCAGAGGCAGAGATTTCAGGTAGGCCCCTTGCGGCCCTCTTCTCATGAAATATAGGTTAAGTGACCTGCCATTCTGTAGGGCTTGCTGGTTCATTGCCCTTGAAGTTGGTGTTTCTTCCATCCCAGTCAGCGAGGTATGCATATATATGTCTTTCTGGCGTCGAAACATCGCTTTATTCATCGATCATTTACAGTTCTATTGTGAAGAGCACGCCAACATCGGAGAAGCGTATGGTCGCTTTGCATTCTGTAAGGACGAGGGGACACTCCGAAAGGCAGCAGAGCGCCTGCAAGGTTTGAAGAAGTACTTGAAATAATCTATCTGTCCCAGCATAGACATAATAACATGTAGATTTAGACGCTATGTAAGATCTTTGGTTCCCCGTGGTGTGTGTGGTGCTGGAACGGTGTTCGACATCAATTCAGAAGCCTTCGATAGGATCTTGTCGGCAATGCGGGACATATTTTCGTCTCTGGAGATAGAGGTGCAATCGTAATAGGCAGGATTGCTGACAACTCGCCGCGCCAAGAAGGTGAAGGATAGAACGTCAAGGACATCCTGTTCCTTCAAAGCACCACGACTTTTCGATTGCATGGCCACCCACCGCGCGAAATCGTCAGTCTCCAATAGCTGGGACTCGATCGGAAGGCCCTCGTTCAAAAATCGGGTGAATGTATCTTTGGTTTCTGCCTGGCAGAACAGATAGAAATAGCCGGTGCCAATGTGTCGTACAGCACGACTTTGCATCCTGACAAGCTCCGTCAATGAATAGTCACGTAGCTGACGATCGGAACCCTCTGCTTCAACGTGGAAATACTGCGTGCCCATAACAACCACAACTGTAGCTCGAACAGGCAACGTCCAGCACGAATCTCGTGGCACGATGAGAACACGGACGATCCCCTCGGCATATAACTCCAGCATAAGATTTCGATCGGGCCTCTGTATGCCTTCGTGGAAAATACCAACTCCTTTCGCAACGAAATCGATTAGGCTGGAGTCCTGAAGTCGTGCTAGATAATCCTCAAGGTATTCTGGCGCGGTATCTGTGGAAAGATAGCCTCGTTCTGTCTCCATTTCGAGTGCACACTGAGTAAGAAGGTCAAGAGCGATGGGTTTGCATTGGCCACGAGAAGGGACGAAGACTATTGCTGATCCTCCGGGTGGTGTCACTTGGATGGCTGCGTGGGCCGGCTTTGCCATGGCCTTGAACAGAGCGCCGGACTGTGGTATTGTGAAGGTCGAAGTAGAGAATACGAGTGACTGATCCCGGTCCCTTGGGCGGAAACTGTGGAGCTCTGAAGAACCGACATCCAGCCACTCCGCCACGTCAGAGGCATCATTGAGCGAGTCCGAGAATCCCACAAACCGGGTGGGTGAGGACTGCGTAGCGTGTCGTAGAAGGGCGATGGAGAGCTCATATACTGGATCAAGTAGCTCCAAATTCTCGCAGACAATCAGGTCTAGCCCGTCAATGAGTGAAGCATTTTTCGACATGGAGCCTAGTAATTGGGGTGCAGTCAGAACCCTTACAACTCTGCCTTCTGGTCGCTTCAGATTATCAGGGCCTGTGGCGTACTCGACCGTGATACCAGTGTTTCTGGAAGCGGCTCTGAGTTCCGAGACAGCCTCCATTGCCAAACTACGTTTCGGCATGACTATGATCACCCAACTATCGCTTGATCGTAATGTTGTTATCCTGACAACTCGTGGGTTATTGAGGGCTGCATGTCACCGGATAAGCTGACCTACCAAATTAAGATTTGAGCCAATGTTGATTTCCCACTTCCAACAGGAGCACAAAGTAAAGCGTTGCCTCTTGTATTAACGAGGCTCCAATAAGTCTGTGTCTGTATGGCATTGAAATGGTCGATCCTTCCTGTTAACGACCTCATGACGGCAGGATCCTTGACCACGGTGGATGTGGGTAGAAGCGGGAGATCCAACAAGGGTGTAATTGACGTTGATGGAGCCGGCATAACCAGTGACTCCAATGGAATAAATATCTCGTCCTCAGCGCCCATCCATCGATCAGAGACGTATCGTATTGTAACAGAGGCCGGAGGTATGCCATTCGGTATGGAAATAACAAAATCTATATTCAGGACGGCTGTTGTTTGGCGAAAGATGAGATGGGCAAGCTGGAGAGCGAGGAGGCCGTCCGAATCCTCCACCCACAGCCAAAAAGGTTCAGCGGAGCCATGCGTTTTGGTGCTCCATATAAAAGCCCGTTCCACACGTGTGCAGATCTTGAGTACATCGGATCCTAGCGGCCGCAAGTCATATGTGATGCTGACAGCTGGGAATTGTTTCGCCGCGTTGAGAAGGGCTTGCCCGTGAAGTTCATTCAGATGGACAAGCTTCCCCAAATCTGCTGCGCTAAGGCTTGCCAGTTGTGCGACCGACCACTCGTCAGCCCATTGCTCCAAGCCATAAAAGATATCCGCCCTCAAATCGAACTGCTTTAATGGTTGGTCAAATGGCCATAGTCGCTTTTCGATGGCCTTGCTAATACCCATGAGAACAGCCGAGACTGTGGCCCATTTCCTGCTGACAGCAATTTCGAGGAGAGCACGAACGATGCGACCTCCGTTTTGCATGGCGTAAGCCATGTCTGAAACCAGAGCGAAGTCTTGGACGGTCTCTCTCGATATCGCTCCTTGCAATAAGATGTTGACTTTCTCCTGGCTAGTGGTGACTCTGCCTTCGTTAGTCGCAGTTTGCCCGGGTTTTGCCTCGCGAGGACCAGTGCCAGCCTAAGGAGTGTAAACATCCTGATGCAACTATGCGTTATTGTGATATACCTTCACATCGCACGGTATTCGCTCCAAGAGTAACTCCAGTTCTTTGATCTCGGACTCGCGGACTTGAACTTGATCAAACTGAACATGATTTAGCAGCCAGTAGTTTCAAGCAAGCACACAGATGTTACCTCGGTGCTCATGCTCAGCATGCCTAACACATCCGCTTCTGTCATCTTTTGGCGGAATTCTCGATTGAAAATCACGATAGAAGCGTGTCGAATGTAGTATTTCGCTGCAATCCTGCCCAAGTCGGTGATTGTGAAAGTACCTGTCGTTCGAGTGAACGTTATCATCCCAGCATCGGCGAGTTTCTGAGCAGCGAAGGTGGCAAGTTCGTGACGTTTACTTCCAAGCTGCGGGTCATCGCCATTAGCGTCCCGTGCGATCCCTAGTATGTTTGTCAGAAACGCCAACAGTGGTCCAATAACATCCCTGACCATATAAAAAAGGGTTCTTTTGCATTCTGACAAAGAGGTAAGTGTATCCCAACCACCGTACAGCATCTCTGACATTGGCGACAGTGCCCAAGGATATCTCTGCGTTGAGCGAATCGACCAATCCACCTTGGAATCTAGGACGTATATGAAGTTATCCTGTACCGAAGCACGTAACTTTGGCACTTACTGGGACTCAATGGGGATCTTCAGAGTAGCTCAACGTGAACAAGATGTAACGAGAGAAATTATACCACCAACCTGTGACGTCACAGCGTCAAGATAATGCGCTAACTTATCCTCGGTTGTACATATGTATCCTTCGCCACTGGACTCAAGGCCTGGACGACCAGCTCGACCAAATACTTGAAGAACATCAAGTACTGACAAATCGACAAAAGCGCCTTTAGAACTGTCATACACCTGGGTTCCTTTGATAACGACTAATAAATGAAATGAGCAAAGTGTATCGGAAAGTGGCCAAGGAAACCCTACCAGCATGAGCGGGCAGATTAACACCCCAGGCCAGGGTCGCTGTACAACAGAGCACCTAACAAGGAGCAAACTTGAAATGACATGATAAGTGCGTTTGGAAATGAGCCAACCTTAATTGCTCTTGCTTCAAACATCTTCTCCATCATGTTTCTGTCTGAGCGTAGCATACCTGCATGGTGGATGCCAAATCCATTATCAAAAAGCTGCTTCATCTCCTTGTTTCTACTCTCCCCGATTGATTTTCGAAAAAAGGCATATTGGGGATGATCTTCACAGCTGAAGTCATCATTGCTACCTTCAGCAAGAGCTGCCTCTTGTAGGGCGAGTGCAGTCTTCACAGTCTCCTTCCGCGCATGAACAAAGACCATCACCTGATGACCTTGAGCAACAAGTTCTGACACCTTCAAGAACGTCACGCTGTCGAGATTTTTCTTGGATTGAGGACTTCCAGCCTTCCCTTTAATGCCAATAAAATGCTGCTCGAGGGGAACCGGGCGGAATGATGAGTCGAAATAGAACAGTCCTTTGTATTTCGAAACACTTCGGAGCACAGTGAGCCAGGTCCCGAGCGACCGCGACGCGATACATACCAAAGAAATTCTGCGACATCCTTATAATTGGGAAGCGTTGCACTGAGGCCAACAATGCGAATCATGGATTGGCTAGATTCAACCTAAGCAAGCCCTAAGCATGAGACAGCCCAGGAAAGCAGTGGATAGCAAGAAGGATACCTGACGTAGAGTCCTTGCTACGATGGTCTCGATGACTGCTCCACGCTCTTCGTTAAGTAGATGAACTTCGTCGATTATGAGCAGTTTCAGGCTCTGAATGCGGGTCAGGGAGTGCACAAATGTTGTTTTCAAAAGTGAATAGAAGGCGGCCTTACAGAAGCTAATTCTCCTTCGCCTGTAGGCTTCCTAGTGACGACATCCCACTTCTCGGGCGTTGTAACAATTATCTGTGTTTGTGCAATTTCGGCTTTGGTCATTTGCATGTCACCTGAAATAGAAAGTCCTCGTCAGTGGCGGAAGCATCCACCGTCAAATACGTGCATCACCAGTTAATTCTCGGACTTCAATGTTCAACCAACTCAACCTCTTCCCAAGCTTGCGGACAATTTCGGAAGCAAGAGCCTTCATCGGAGCACTGATCAGGTATTCAGTCAGAGATGACCAGAAAAAGTGAAGTGTGGCATACACATATATGATCTTGAAAGCATCTCTTTGAACCGACGACCGCAGTTGGGCCTTGCTACTATCATTGGCCATCTTTGAGTCGCTTTTTCTATGTTGGTCGATAACCCTCAATATTGTAAGCATGGCCACATCTGTTTTACCCTGTCCTTAGATCAGTGTATGTGGCTTGTGAGCGGAGAATTATAATTACAGCCCCGGTCGGAGCTGGCGAGCGGTTGGATCAATATCAAGTATTGAGCAACTATTCAATTCACGAACCGCAAATAAGAAGATTTTCGTTTGAGCCATACGCAGTTGGATAAACGATCGACTGAATTCTGTTTAAGGACTTGTAACCCTGTTACTCGATTATTCAGAAAGGATGGATACCCGACACAGACGACAACAAAAACTGACAGGGAAACATTCCCTTGCAAGGGGATCAAGTTCACTGACAGGCAAAAGTCTCCCTGACGCTTTAGGTGGCACAGTTTTTGCTGGTGGGATAATAACCTCCTCGTATTCCTAGAAAGACAAAGTTCAAACCAAGCCTTTTTTGATATGCGATCTAACCGGACTCACTTCATGCAAGTTTCGTACAGTCCCTATTGGTAGCATGTACCTGCTGCCAAATTGGGAGAGGACGTTGCCCTGGGATATCTGAGTCGACGAGTACACGTGTGGAAGAATTTCGGGGGCTTCTTGCTAAGAATTGATACAGGTCGATGATCATTAAATCGTAATTGAAGTGTGAGTAGACCTACTGCAGTCGCTGAGAAGAGAGGACGCGCCGCGTTTTCCTTGAATTGCTTCTCCATTCGCCGGCGTGCCTCTTCTTGTGACAAATGGTGTGCAGTCGATTCCTCGTTGCTCAGGCTCTTGAGCTGAAGGTGTTTATGTCATTCTGACAATGGTATAAAATATATTGGATTCATACCTCTTGCGCGACTATATTGCGATCCTTTAGAATATCCATTACAAGATCGATGTCATCGAAACCGATGATCTCGGCCAATTCTCCAGAAATTACATCGTCTCCGCGATTGGAAGAAAGAATGGCGCGTATGGAGCCAAGAAGTGGTTGTACGTCTGACTTTCTGTAAAAGCAAAATCAGTCAGAACAAGACCCGATCATCTGGAAGCAATTCGGACATACTGGAGCAACCGTGGGACACAACTAGAAGGACTGATAGACTCGGGAGATTGTGAGTGTGACACGTTTCCTTCGTTAGGGCCAGAGGAACGATAATTTTCGAGGATGCTAGACTGTTGATCCAAGGCTTCTGTGTCGTCCAGACCCATATAATTATGATCATCGTAGTGACCTGCGAGAGAATTAGAGGTTTATGATTAGATCGAGTGGCGAAGGCTTGCTTCTGTGCGACTTCTGCAGCCTTGAAATCACTCTTGTTAATGAGCCCGACGTCGGTGGGTATTCCGACGTACAATTTCCAGTCTTCTAGGACGTGCTTGTCATTGTCTGACGCGTCTTGTGAAGATCCAATGAGAAATTCTAGATGAGAAGTAATGGTTGCCATTGCAGATGTGCAGAAAGCAGAAAAGAAGGTAGATATGAAAAAGCAGAGCAAGCGATCAGCGCAAAGAAGTCGTTCGGTAACAAGGGAACTTGAAGTGACCGAACTTAGAGAGGCTTGACTCCAAGTCCCAACCATAGAGTCACCAGTGCCTTTCACTTTTGATTGCCGATTTCACAGCCACATGCACAGTCCTTTCTAACTTTCTTCATCTTCATCCATCCAACCTCATCTACGTATGTAAGGATGTGTTACAGATACTTAAATGAGTATTGTTTTGTAATGGAGGAAACGCATGTACGAAACTGATAGAACAGCACCAACTCGTGGAACGCAAGGAGGCCGACATAAACCGACACAGACCGATCACTTTGGTCATACAATTACCCAACCTGAGCTTGTTCGGACCAGAAGTTCCGATAATCCTTTCTTGACTCTTGAGCGCCTTTCGCTACTTGCTGTAAACTCACAGCAAACCCTGTCTCGCTGTGAGTCCAGGATAGTATAAGAAATCAGCTCTTGCTCACTTTTTACCTTTTCTCTGACACCCTTTGACTCACATTCTTTCCTTGACCCTGACTCTTGAATTTGAGTCAAATTTTCACACGCATATAACAAGAACATAAGAAGGCCCAAACCTATATCGACCTACGCACCGGATCCATAGACGGCACACCATAAATCGCGATGAAGACCATCAACACGCTCTCGTTGGCCAGAGGCGGCCTCAAAATACGTCCACTCGCACCTACTTGTGCTCGCTTTGTTTCGACTGAGGTATATATAACCTTTTTTCTTTTCACCAGCTTTTTCCTTACACATGCGTTTTAGGGCCCATCCACTCGTTACGCGACTGTTACACATGTGTCATCATCGTCCTCAACCGATACTGTGAAAGCCTTAGGGCGGGGATCGGCATACCTCCTCCCGGTGTACGCGCGGCCAGACTTCATACTTTCGCATGGAAAAGGCTCGTATGTCTGGGACACGGAAGGCCGAAAATACCTTGACTTCAGCGCTGGGATTGCCGTGAACGCTCTTGGACACGCTGATGACGGTGTTACACAGGTGCGTTCCATTCTTCCTCCCTGGAAGCAAATAAGTCGTTCTCATAACAGCAAATATAGGTTCTGAGCGATCAGGCTGGGAAACTTTTGCACACTAGTAATGTCTATCATCATGAGTGGGCAGGCAAACTTGCCGAGCAGCTCGTAACGGCTACACAGGCCGAAGGTGGACTAGGCTTTGTCACTGGGACTCAACCCAGTGACTCAGGAGCCAAGGTCTTCTTCTCCAATTCTGGCACAGAGGCGAATGAGGGTGCACTCAAGATTGCACGGAAAGTTGGCAAGGACCGGTGGGCCGCTGCAGTTCCTGGCCGCAAGTGGGATTCACCGGAATGCACCAAAATAAGGATTGCATGTTTCGAGGGATCGTTTCACGGTCGGAGTATGGGTGCCTTGAGCGTTACAAGTAACCCCAAGTATCAAACTCCCTTTGCACCCCTTTTGCCCGGAGTTGATGTGGGCCGACTCAACGATTTTGATGGGCTGAAGACTTTGGTTGGGGAAGATACTTGTGCTGTAATTGTTGAACCAATCCAAGGTGAAGGAGGTATCAATGTAGCCCATGTTGACTGGCTTCGGGCACTTCGAAAACGGTGCGACGAGGTAGGAGCAGTTTTGATCTATGACGAGATTCAGGTGGAGTTGTTCTTTCTGCCTTTGGTCATCACCAGTCATGGCTTATAATGTGAGTATAGTGCGGTATATTCAGGTCGGGGACTCTTTGGGCGCATTCAGCATATCCTGTGGATTGCCATCCGGACATTGTGACAATGGCCAAACCTCTTGCCAACGGATATCCTATAGGCGCGGTGTTGTTAAAAGATAGCGTGGCTGCGACGATGACCGCTGGTGAGTGGCTTCTGTGATTGACAGGGCCACTCTGATAATGATCCTTTAGGAACTCATGGGACAACTTTCGGAGGGTCGCCGCTGGCATGTGCCATTGGACATCACGTCTTCGGTAGATTGGCAACTCGGAGTTCTGTCACGCAAATCGCAGAATCAAGCAAGTACTTGACAGGACGCTTAGAGCATTTGCCGAAATGGTTCCCGAACATTCTGCAGACGAATATCCGGGGCCGTGGATTGATCCTAGGACTTGGCTTCAAAAGGGAGGGTGACCCAGGAAGAGTAGTGTCCATGGCTCGAGAACGGGGCGTCTTTGTATTGACTGCGGGGTCCGATGCCGTTAGACTTGTGCCGAGTCTGAACATTGGGAAAGAGGAGGTAGATTTGGCAGTAGATGTACTTGAAAGTTGTATCGGTGCACTTTGATCGGACCATGTCACCTGATACAAATAGAATTGTTGTGATTGGCTGGGACGAATGTGATAAAAGAGTCAAAAATAATTCCCAACCGTACTATTTCGCCCCCATGGACAAGCTCTCGTCGTTGACTCGTTTCAAGGCGTCATGCCCCTACCTAGGCCGCACAAAGACGTCAACCCTCCGTACGCTGTCGACCTCTGCGTCAACCCGCTTCCCGTCCCTCTCCGGCCTCACTGAGCGTGCAACCAAATGCCCCGTCATGGGCCCTGCTCTCACCGTCCGGTCCAAGGAGATGGTCGCAGGCTACGCTAGTGTTGCTGGCAAGGCTGACGTCGAGAAGATTCACAAGGACCAGGGTGTGTTCCCACCTGCCGGAGCCACTATCGAGATGTGTCCCCATGCTTCCGCGGCCAGAGCCGCAGCTCGTATGGCCGACGACCTCGCGGCCGCGGCCAAGCTCAAGGCCAAGCACGATGCTTCAAAGAAAGTCAAGACTGATGCAGCTACTGCTGGCTGTCCTTTCCACCAACAGAAGGCTGCTGCGAAGCCTAAGGCATCGGTCCCTGGAGGATTCGACTACGAGGCTTTCTATGTCAACGAGCTCGACAAGAAGCACAAAGATGCGTCCTATAGATACTTCAACAACATCAATCGTCTCGCTGCCAAGTTCCCTGTTGCCCACACGGGTGAGGTCAAGGACGAAGTTGAGGTCTGGTGTGCCAACGACTACCTTGGCATGGGCAACAATCCCATCGTGCTGGAGACCATGCAGTGAGTGGTCCCGAGATGTTATCTTTTTAATTCCGTTTTTTAACATTGGTCATCTAGTCGTACTTTAGACAAGTACGGGCATGGTGCAGGCGGTACCCGCAACATTGCGGGCAACGGTGCTATGCATCTCGGCCTTGAACAGGAGGTCGCAGCCCTTCACCGCAAGCCTGCTGCTCTGGTATTCTCCTCGTGCTACGTAGCCAATGACGCTACACTCTCGACCCTCGGAACTAAGCTGCCCGGTTGCGTATTCTTCTCCGACTCTATGAACCACGCCTCCATGATCCAGGGGATGCGTCACTCTCCCGCGAAGCGTGTCATCTTCAAGCACAACAATTTGGAAGACCTGGAAAATAAACTCAAGCAATACCCCAAGGAAACACCCAAGATCATCGCTTTCGAAAGTGTCTATTCCATGTGTGGTAGTATCGGGCCCATCAAGGAGATATGTGACCTGGCGGACAAATATGGGGCGCTGACATTCTTGGACGAGGTGCGTTCATCAAATGACCTCCGATCCATCCATTAAAATGCACCCCAACAGGTGCACGCCGTTGGGCTGTATGGACCCCGTGGCGCTGGTGTTGCTGAGCATCTGGATTATGACGCTCACAAGGCCGCAGGGGAAAGTCCTGATGCGATCCCCGGCTCCGTTATGGACCGTATTGACATCATTACTGGTTCGTCATCCTCTCCATTCTCAAATCCAAAAATAGATACTCATTGCTCCGAATAGGTACTCTGGGCAAGGCGTATGGCGCTGTCGGTGGTTACATCGCAGGCTCTGACGACTTTGTTGACATGATTCGGTCCTATGCTCCTGGTTTCATCTTCACAACATCTCTTCCTCCTGCAACGGTCGCTGGTGCCCGTGCCAGTGTGGCGTACCAGAAGGCCTATGTTGGCGATAGGCAGCTCAAACAGGTCAATGTCCGTGAGGTCAAGCGCCGTTTCGCTGAGCTTGACATCCCCGTGGTGTAAGTTTCATCGTATCCTCTCCTCTTTCGTCATTTTAATCAACTCTTCTTAGCCCCGGTCCTTCTCACATCGTTCCCGTACTCGTCGGTGATGCCGCTCTCGCCAAGGCTGCCTCTGACAAGTTATTGAGCGAACACAACATATACGTCCAGTCCATCAACTACCCAACCGTCGCCGTCGGCGAAGAACGTCTCCGCATCACCGTCACTCCTCGTCATACCCTTGAACAGATGTCCAAGCTCGTTTCTGCTGTGGACAAAATCTTTACGGAGCTCGAGATCAACCGTACCCAGGACTGGAAGGCTCTTGGTGGCCGTGCAGGCGTTGGGCTTCCGGGAGCCACTGATGTGGTAGAGCCCATTTGGAACGACGAGCAGCTTGGCCTTCTCGACAATACCACCCCCAAGACTCTGAGGACCGGTGATAAGGCCGTTGTCGACCGCACTGCTGCATCGGTTGCCCGTGCTAGGTTCAACACGCTGTTGGGCAAGGTCGAAGACGCTCCACGTAAGTCGGCTGGCCTTGCTGGATTGAAGCTGCAGACCGGTTTTGGCGGGGCAAGCGCTACTTCAGAGGAAGTGCACATTCCCCATGTGCCCACCGCCGCTGCCGCCTCTGCTTGAGAGTTAGTCAATCCCTTCGATTGTCGTTGATACCTGCTTTGCTGGACGTTTTGTATGTTTTGATTTATAGTATGAGGTGATGGTGAATGAAGAGTTCTTCGCTCACTATACGCGTATGATAGTGACGTTGATTGTTTGAAACGCAGTTTTTGCTTTGTCCCTGTGCATCCAGAAAGACTCAAAAGATTGCTGGTTAAATGTGTCTATAGCTTACAACGGGACTGGAGCCTGTCTTCCTTTATCAATGTATCAACAAAAACTTCACGCAATTGGCTGTTTCTACGATCCGATGACATAGACAGATAGCAAATGGTAAATTTGTGTGCGCCACATTAGCATCACCTAATGGTTATAGCCTTTCTTTCTATGAATATGTAGCAAATTTCCCTATGACCCTTTGCTTGGCAATACTCGCCAACCATCTCAATACGGTGAGGTTTGAGTCAACGAGCTTGGTGGGCTCAAATTATATTAAACGATCATTCATTTGAGTAGAGATGTTCTCATGCCCTCTAAGCAGAGTTTCTTTGTTTTCAGGCACACGATCATAAATATTTTACCTATCATTCTATGTAGGCCCGGAAGGTGTCACTCTGTCAAATACCACTATTAGACGAGAAATCATAACAGTTAACCAGTACTTACATAGCGCCGCTACTCTTCCACGAATGTATTCCAGCGCACTTGGCTCAATACGAATGCCAAAAAACTCATGGAGCGCTTCAGCCCTCTCGGCCTCATTGGTGAGGGTCCTGACAATGTCGGAGTTACTTCCTATGTGCTTGCGAACCACAGCACCGTCCATCCCGAACCTTCCAGCATGCCATGTTGCGATATCATCGCTCTCTACCCCAAGAGATGTGTTTGATTCCTTGTCATTAAGCCAAAAGTGTTTCGAACAGATGACACTATCCCAGAAGTACCCACCCGGCATGCGACAGACAGCGAAGTTCGCACTGTCAAAATCGGTGGGAAAGAACTCCTTCTCAGAAAAGGCGTACACTATCCTCCATTCTGGTAGAGGTAGTTCTGGACCACCTTTGATGTGCAGTACGTCCAAATGCCACTCGGGCGTTGATGATTCTGAACCATCATCCAAATTCAGCAAATGTTTCGTGGTAAAGAAAAAGTACTCACCAATCTTTGACTCCGGATGAGTGCCACGGGTCAGCCTATGTTTTTCAGTTGGCGTAGTGCCCATGACAATATTATTATCCGAAGATGAGAGCAGGATAGGACGAGTGGGACCTGATCCCCCGCACCCGACGTCAACAAGGTAGGTTACGTTGCTCGTATCTCCTGGTTGTACGAAGATGATCATGTGGGATAGCGCTGTATAAATAGGTGTGTCGGAAGCTTCCTTGGCGACATTAACCCTCCCAGCTCCAGAATATGCCCTAATCACATTGATCAACTCGGGTTTAGCTTAAACACATATCCACATACCGATAACCTAGTCCGCACAGCATCTGAAAAAAAAATATGTTCAGCCCGAAACAGTAGGAACCTTGACGCTTGATTGCAATTCTCTGATACAGCCCTTCTGCACTAATGTCCATGAAGTGATCAGCAGAGCTAGTATTAACTATGATCACTACACAAGACGCAGTTTAGTCAGAGATGAATCTTACTAATGCATCATAGTGTTTTCATAGGGTACGGCCACAAGAAAGAGGCGGTTAATCAAGGTCAGGTTCTGTAATGTCGTTGGGAAACGACCATTCGCAATGTCGTCCTCAGAAACAGGGTGCGGAAAGTGTATCGACGAAAGCCATGTAGTGATTTGGCCAGTAGTGTAGAATGACTCGCTGGGCTTGATCATGAGGCCGCCTTCTAGTGTACCATCGATAGGCTGATTAGTGCTGGACGCCATTCAGAAGAGAGCTGATGTACGCTAGAGGCACTGGTATGTATGCAATGGAAAAACTGGGCGGCTTTGCTTAAATGATGGTGATTAGATTATGCAATGGCTGAGAAGAGGTATTCCTTCGAGCCCCGAGTCAGAGCTCACGATAATATCAAGGCAAGAAAGTCTACAGTTGCAGAACCTGGGTTTGGGCGCCTATGGTAGTAAAACCAATTGCGGCTTTTGCCGTCTGCTCTTGTTTTGGACAACTTGTGCCCACCTGAGGTAGTTCTATTTCTAGTACACCTATAGGCTATCACTGGCTTCCTGAAATCTTATGTATCTTGAGTTGGCATGTCTCTCCTTGCTGATGGTCACTCCGCCCCTCCAGCTCCAACATCCCAAGCCTTGACTTGGCAACTTGAATATCTATTTATCGTTTCTTGAGCGTTTGGAAGGCCCCAAAAGAACCTTCTATCACCATCAAAAGATTTCAAACAAACTTATTTCGACATATCGCTCTATATAACCATGCTATATGCATCTGCGGCATTCCGGCGTTACTGTTACTACCAACATGCCCTCTCCTTATGCCACCGTCGAGGCTCATGAGGACCTCTGGTTTGAACAATCAAACTATGTCTCTACTCACATAGCTGCCATGTGCTACGGTAATTACTTTCATATATTCATATACTTTCCGATACCATGTCTTTCTGATGACCTGCCGATATCGGATACAGGTATACAGGTGGCCGTGTTTTTTATTACTAGCTATCAAGTCTTTCGATGGCGTACCACCACAAAGAGAAGGATCTTTTGGTTTTGCTTCCTTCTGTTGATACTGGCGATTGCAACGATCAACATTGCGTGCAGTATCAAGTTCAATCAGTCTGCCTGGATAGACGAGCGGAATTACCCTGGTGGCCCGTATAGTTTTCTAATAGAGCAGCAATCACGTCCCATTCTCACTCTCGGAAACACTGCATCGATATTAAGCTCCTTTGCAGCGGACGGAATCCTTGTGTGTTTTCTCCTCCTCCCATTTAAATACTGAATTGTTCATAAATTTGCGTACAAGCTGTACCGTGTCATGGTGCTTTACAACTTTGTTTGGTACATCATTATACCTCCGGTTCTGTTCTACATTGCGTGCGTTGGTGAGCACCGGTTTCGGGACATTGTCTTCTTATTCATATTGACCCGTGGTCCCAGCCTTGTCAATTTTGACTGTCATACAGATTGCGGACCCGACCTTTGCGCACATCGTCAACCTCTCGTTCCCTGTCTGGCTGATCCTCATGATCATTAACATCGTTCTCTCTGCCATGATCACCGTTCGAATCCTGGCTATGCGGCGGGAAATAAAATCTGGCCTTGGTGAAGAGTATGCGAAACCTTACGCGATGATCGCATCTATCATCGTAGAAGCTGCACTGCCGTTCGCTATCCTGTCTATTATCCTCCTGGCGTTGTTCGGAGGGCATAATACGGCTCAAAATCTTTTCGTGCCGCTTCTGGTCCAGGTTGAGGTATGTAGACTTTGTCGTTTCCCGAGCTTTAAGAAAGCTTTAGGAAATATTCACGCACTACATCTGGTCAGTGTCTCGCGCCAGAGCTGATCATTCTCCGTGTCATCACTCGCGGAGGTTCAAATGAAGATCATGCAAAGCCAGCTTCTGGCATCCGATTTGCTCCCGCTCTACACGTAATAGGTACGGAAAGTACCTGGACCAACGGGCCAACAGACGTGAGGACCGGTAATGTATCAAAGGATGATTCAATCGGTGATCCTCTTCATACGCATATACCTAATACCTCTACAATTTTTACAGATACTGCTACTGATTGACATCCTCCTTCTGTACGTTATATCTTTATCCTGCAATGTAGCCACAATCAGACACAGTATTTATGCGTCTCGAATCTCGCTCTACTCGAGCCCAAGGTTCAATTCTGGTAACTTGAATTCCCTTACCAGGGAATCTCCTTCCCGGCCCAGTCCCAAACCTTCCCTCGCTGGTCTGATTTCAAGCCAGCTACAAGATCAACAAGGTTTCTGGCAGCGACTTCCGGCTGGAAAAGCTCTCGATTCCGCTCTGTGTACCAATAACTTTTACTCATGTCCGTCTTGACAGTACCTGGGTGCACCCCAACACATATAGCCTGGCTCCTGTTCATCTGCAGCTGGAGATCGAATGTCTTGACAACCTGATTGAGCGCCGCTTTGGAAGATCTATAGGAGTACCATCCTCCACGAGCGTTGTCACTGATGGAACCTACGCGAGCGGTGACGTGTACCCATTTGGCGGGGGTTGTGAGGCAGGGTTTCCAGTGTGCAAGTGGAAGGAAACGGGAAAAGTGCTTGACGAGGAGAAGGTGGGAGATAACATTGATTTGAAAAGTTTCTGTGATCTTTGTGGCGTCGAGATCTGAAGGCTGCTTTTCCGGATACAAGATACCTCCAGTAAAGAATCCGGTGTGCAGAAATGAGTCGGGTTGAAGAAGTCGGGATAGTTTGTCGGCCGCTGCTGAGATACTGGGCTCGGAGGTAAGCTCAAGATGTAATAGGTTGAGACGTTTGGGCTCAACGTCTAGACTTTCGAGAATTCTATCTTTAATTTTGTCGTCCCCTGAGTCAGAGCGATGAGTGGCATATACAGGCATGCTTGTTGTGCGCAAGAGGTGGCGCGTTAATGCCAGAGAGAGGCCGCGCGAGGCAGGAGTAATGAGAGCGAAAGGGGTGGGTGGCATCTTTTATCAAGCGGAAAATGTCTTTAACCCAGTTTTGTAGGACGTGATCGGCGACGCGTGAGGTCACGTGCATGACATAGCCGTTGCGTCGGCGCTTATTCGACGGAAGCGGAAAGCTTGGAGTTGGAGGTTGGAAAGCGTAGTATTAGTATCCGGTAGATGAGTAATTACACTGAAGCAGTACATATACAAGAGAAATAGCGATACAAAGCACGGGTGATTGACCAGCTGTCCAAAAAGCAATTAGTTGTCCATTTCACGAAGTTGGGCAGACAGCGTCGACGCCAGGGCCGCGAGGTTCTTTAATTCCTTGTTGACTGAAAATTGAAAGGTCTTGATCGCCCCTTCGAGTTCATTGAAGTCTTTCATAACAGTTGCACGACCTTCGCCTGAAACACGACGTTTCTTGGATGGCGGGCCCTCATGTTCACTGTCAGCACCGGCTTTCTTGTCCTCTGCAACCTCTCCACGTTTGACCTTGGGCGCCGGCTTGCGCTTTGTGCGCGCTGGCTCGGTAGACGGTCCAACACTGTTTACAACGCTTGGTGAGTTTGAAGCGTGGTGGACAACTGTCAGGGTCGTAAGCGACGACAATTTAGCCTCGTGTGATGACGACAAGGGGGCGGAGAAACTCGCCTGCGTGCCGCCCACGGGGTGGCCCAGTACTATTGGAACATTTCTGATGTAACGACTTGCAGTGCTCGCATCGAGCGCCTTCAACGCCACGGCATGTCCTCTTGGAGCGAATGCAACGCTCGCACGGCTGCGCTGTATATATCGACGAGACCTGGAACTAAAGCAACGTCAATCCTCTACGCGCATAGTCTCGAACGTGAAGAGGCATACTGTCGGTAGTGCATAGCCCTGTATCTTCCTCGGAAGGGCTGGCGTCACTGGCGCCGGCGCCGACTCAACATTGCGCGGCGCTGCCAGCGCTTCGGGGCCATTCTCGGGCCTCTTGCTCCTGGGCTTGGTTTCATCGACGGTTTTACCGTTTTCCTTGAATGTTTCATCCATAGCGTCTGCAATCTTTTTCCCGTGACGCGGAGGCATGTTTCCTACGGACGAACTACCGACGCTCGACATGCTGAACTGTCTATAGAGGCGGGATGGGTCAGTGCGCAGTTGGAGGTAACGAGAGTTCGGATAGCTGCTCACTGAGACAGGTGAAAGAGGCTGAGATGGAAGAAGAAGGAGAGAAGGGGAAAAAGGGAATGCGCGCTGGGGCTGGCGTGGGGTGAAGCGTGTGCCACACGCCCACGATCAATCAGGAGCGAGTCAAGAGCTGTTCACAGCGCTGTGGCGAGTTACGTAACCCCTACCACAACCTGTCCACGCAGACCACTGAATGCCATCCATTCAGGAGTTGAATACTCTTGCCCTGTGTATGTTCTGCATCCCGTTCAAATTTAAGACACACAGAAAGGGTACAATCTTGGAATTTCGAATTCTCGGCAGGATTCCGGCTCCGGATTCCATTTTCGATTTAATCTCCGATGAATGGCTTATGTTGATGCTTTCCATTTCCCTCCAGGTCAATAGGTCGGGTTTAGATGGTTAAAAGTGGGCCACATAAAACCACGCTATAAACGTACAATTTGACCTGCTGTATCCAATGGGTGCATAGCTAGGTGGATAGCGCGCGTGCAACTAAAATGCGCTTAATTCTTGCTCTCGAATTGGTTGAATAAATTGAGTCCGATCGTTTTCGTGAAGTCGATGTGAGTGTTGCGGGAAGAATGGTAATTCTTGGTCCAGAGTTCTAGAGTCCGAACTCCGAGAAGAGGCCGAACTCAAGCTAACTACAGGGGACTAGGTGTATGTACAAGTAGTAAGTATGTAGTTGAGTGTGTAGAATGTAATTATATATAATGAAATTAGGGATGATCTGCGAGAATGCGTGACGTGACGTCAACATGAGATCTAATCTAAGGCGGCGACTGCGAACGCCGTTGTGAGAGGATGTTTATGATTGTAATATAAATGTAGGAACTTGCCTGCGAGCGCCGTGTGAGAGGATGACGGATCCTTTCCGTTGACTCGCAGGTATATATCTAAGTATGAGACAAAGGCGAGGGAGAGAAAGGAAGAGAGAGAAAGGGACGTACTGTACTATTACGACCGGGTGTTCGTACATAGTACAGTATTTATAAAGAGATAAGGGAGAAAGGGGTCTTATGCCGAATACTCACCGTTCACACTTGCTCGAATCAGTTAACAACTGAAGGTGTAGCCATTCTTATTGTGGATCGAGAAAATCGGGGAGCAATGACAGACATACTGTAGCGAAGTGTATGGTGCCAACCGGCGGCAGTGCGTTACATCCCAAATTAGTATGGTGTTAGCAACCCAACTCGGACCCGCCTGCGCAGGCGTGCCTGAGGCTGGCAGATAGTATTGTTATCTTTAACAGTGAACCGAACAAAAAATACAATGGCGGTTGAAAATTGGTTAAATTAAGGAGTGAATTTGTCTGGAATTTGTAATTCCTCTGGATCTGCAATGCCCCCCGACATAACCCCCAGTGATATTACTGTATTTCTCATCTCACAGATCAATTTTCTAGCAGTGTTGTTCAAATGCCTACCTCTGTCTTTCCGACCTGAAAGTGATTCGACGTACATATTCCATCTGGATTGATCTTGGACATGGAGGATGAGAAGAGCTCAGACGTTGATGGCGAGTTCGATGATTTCGACGATGATCTGGATGACACCAATGTGCCATTGAGCCGGGTTGTTCATGCAGCAATTCTGTGGGCCGTCGGATGTTGTCGTGGGAGAGGATGGCAAGTTGCATACAGGGGGTGTGGCAGAAAATATTTGGGCCTACCACTGCCCAGGATAATGGGAAGGAATTTAGCACTGGAACCCATGTGTAGGACAGATTTTTTCGTAAATTAGACCGGTTTTTTGACTGGAAAAAATTGTACTGAGATGTACACAGCACAAAGCGTGAGATTATGCTGACGACAGAATTTCACAGAATTCCAAAAAACAGACACATTTTACAATGATTGTTCTGTAAATATTCTTTCTTGGAGATTTATATGAAATGACCGATTTTTCACACATAGTCAGTTGATAACGGAGGCATTTTGACAAAATATTACGTGTAGAATATTTACCTAAACGTCGTTTGAACCAGGGCAGCTTGTGTTGCATTTCATCTATTCCTCGTAATCCATTGCTCAATGAACATGGTAGATAGAACAATAAAGGTCATATATATAGGTCTGGTCAAATACAGAAAGCAGAAACCTCCAAAATGGGGTCACAGTGCATAAGTACTACGTGACCCACTTTTTCTTTGTCGTCGTCTGCGATATATGCACGCCCGCACTGAATGGCTCCCATTCCTTCCAACTTTTCAACCTCCGATCCAGCTAGAATTACGCTGCTGACAACCGGACTGCTTAAG
This sequence comes from Tephrocybe sp. NHM501043, assembly GCA_018855915.1. NCBI lineage: Eukaryota > Fungi > Basidiomycota > Agaricomycetes > Agaricales > Lyophyllaceae > Tephrocybe > Tephrocybe sp. NHM501043. The sequence goes on from JABCKO010023789.1 coordinate 71,913, forward strand.
TCAAGTGTAGTCGTGGCAAAGATAGGCGAGTTTAAGGGGCGGCTTGATGATGTCGAGAAACAGCTGCAGGACATTGTGCTCGTGAGTAAAATGATCCAGAAGCTCAAAAAGGTACTGAAGAGGGTCGAAGCGCAAGAGAAGAAACAGTTGATTGAGCACACTGGTCTTTGGAGACAGCACGTTCAAGGTAAGGATAATTTTTAGCTGGGTCAGAAGGTTAGCGTGTGCTGATGCATCTCCAGGAACTCACACGTTTTGCCATCGAACATTTAATGGGATATTGGGAAGTTCTCGGCTGCGAGTGCACTATTGTATCCTGAGAATAATGATAAGTTGACCTGGCCCCATGTACTGG
>JABCKO010023790.1:0-71275 GCA_018855915.1 Tephrocybe sp. NHM501043
ATCATACTGAGTAAGAATCTATAAGAAAGTCATATGAAAAATGAGGAGAATTGTAGCTGAGAGTGACTCACAAATTTGACCCTCTGACTTGGCACTTCCAACAATGGCTCAGTCTCATGCACGAGAAAAGCCCAAAACATCGCAGCAATCACAGAAAGGGGTCAGATTAACACAGGTTAAGCTAGCGAGGTTCTTCTCCAAGCAAAGAAGCACAACAATGACAGGTGCCAGCATGGAAATCGATGAAGAAACTGATGTACCCTGTGGTCATGATGACCATGCCTATCCTCCTATACTCCTTTGTGTATCTAGGTAGTTTGCCCAGTGGAGTCAGCAAAGCCTCTGAGCATCACAGGTTTGCCACCTCTGAGGCTGAGTTTGTAGTTGCATGTGCCTTTCAGGCATTATAGGTGTATTGCTGCCTTTCAGTAGACATGCAAGTACATATTTAGGTGCTGTGCTAGTTGGCTGAGAGGATACTGGATGTTGGGGCATGACTCTATGCTGATATATAGTAATCCACAAACCAATGATCAATATGGAAATTGTGTAGTCTTTGCTTTTTCCTCCTGGGAAATAGATTCTGGATTAACACATCATGATTTTAATCCTGGCTCCATTGAGACATATCTTGTTGCACCCAAATTGTTTGATAAGGTGGTCTATGAAGGCTGTTTGTGATAATGTGACAGTACAATTTTGGCAATCCCAGGAGACTGCTATCTCAATGATGTGGTAGAGTGTTCCAATGTTTGATATTGTCCATACCTCACACATCTATGCCATGAAGCAATCATTCTCTGCTTTTGGGCTTGCAATGGCAAGAAAATCATTAACATGTATGGTGGTAACTACAGTGCTAGCATTGGTCTTCTTGTAGTAGATGCAGGACTCACATAATAGATACATGAACCCCTGTCTAAGTGTGTTGTTGTTGAGTTCCTGATTCCATATTTGCCCAGCCTGTTTCATGCTGCACAGTCCATTTTCCAGTTTCCAGACCTAATTCTCCTTCTCTGGCTCCTTGAAGTCCTTCAAATATTCCATGTATAGTGTCTCCTCTGGTAAGACCTCATGTAGGAAAGTGGTTTTTATGTCAATTTGCATGGTATTCCATCCAAGTGTCATAGCTAGGTGCAACAGAATTTGTCATGATTCTATGTGTATGGTTGGTGAGGTAGTTTTTATGTAATCATATCCATATACTTGGTTAAAACCTTTGAAGACATGTCAGATCATATATCTGATAATGTTCTCATTTTTGTCACATTTAATTGTGAAGACAGGTCATCCCTTGTGGATTATGCTGCCAGAGGGTAATTGTTTAGGTGGTATCAATCTGTATACTTTAAGAGTTTTGAATAGGTGTTGCTAGCAGTGTCACACATGCCTATATGGACCCACAATCCCCCATATTCTATACCATATACATACACATGTGACACTTTCCAAGTTTTCACTCTGCAGGCAATAATCTCTTCCTTACAAAGATATTATCAGCCTGCAGTCACTCAGTCAATAGATTTTACTTTCATTTATTCTGCTGCACTCTCACACAGCTGCATTAAGTTATGGGCCCTGGCCTGCAGACTCAACTATTATCAAAATTTTCTATCACCCTGTCACTGTATGTTTTAACCCCACCATTGTCAAAAACTCTATTCCCAATGCCATCCAATGCTGCTACTCCTTATAGATGATTCTGCCCTGTTTTCAATGCCATCACCACTCCAGAAACTTGGCACCATTAAATATGTCAAGTGGGAGTGCATGATGTATGGTTGATTGATATCAGTCAGCAGTGCACACATTGCCAATAGTGAGTTAATTCTTGTGTGTGAATGGAGAGTGTCTGGTGAGATCAGTCAATTGTGGAATGGAGTTCAGGTGAGCATTGGGAGAAGAATAATATTCTTGGTCCAAAGTTCTCGAGTCCAACCCCCAAAGAGAGGCCAGAACTCAAACTAACTACAGGGGACTAGTTGTGAAATAAGTAGTTGCATGAATTTCATTGTATATGTAGAATAAATAGAGTGAATAGGGATGGCAGGTGGAGAGCAATAATATGCAATGTATGCATATGATCTAATCTAGTAGCATCTGTAAGTGCTGTGTGAGAGGATGAATAAATGGATAAGAGAGTAAAGCTTACCTGCAAGCACCATGTGAAAGGATGAGAATTCTTCATAATGCTCACAGGTATATATATATCTATTGTGTGTGTGACAAAGGTATGTGAGAGAAAGAGATGAAGAGAAAGGAGTGCATAAAGAATTATAGAAGAAAAGGATCTTATTCACCAAATTAACCCTGATCAACTCTCCTCCTTTCACACTTGATTGATTCAGAAGTTGTCCCATCCATTGGCAAGAGCTCTGATCCCATCCTGATTGCTGCTCACAATGCATTTCTTCTTTGAAGTGATAGGGCAGCTAGCAAAATATACCAATAGCTGAACAAAGAAAAAAAAAAGATGTACATCAATGATATATGTGATCAACTTGCCATGATGTGGAAGAAACTGCATGAGATTCACTTAAAGTTGGCTCCAAATGCATGCTTTAACTCCTTGAGCAATTTGTTCACTATCTGCAAGTATAGCAAAAAAAGCATGATTGAACTCACAACATGAGTTGAAGCTGCAATAAAGTGTACACAATTGCTCTGAGCCCCAGCACTTATATCTTTGAGTGGAGAAAAGATCAATACATATACAATACATATACAATCAATCAAAACCCTGGATGAAGAGCTCACCATCATGTCAATGCTATGGATCCTCCTATGCAATGAATACAAAGGTTTCATACCTTCCATCCTAATGCTCAACAACCTTACAAAGGATGCTGTGAAGAAAGCTTTCTGGAATGAGGATAATCAGAACAACAGGCATGCAGCTGAGGCTGTTGAGGAAGCTGCAGCTGCCACTGCCTGGATCATTGTCTGCTACATCTGTGATGGACCACACAGAGCCAGTGAGGGCATGTGCCTAGAGGATTTTATGCCTTTGTTAAGAAAGACAACTTGAGCAAACCTAATAGAAAGAAGAAGTAGTGCAACAAAGGTCATGCTGCTGCTGTAAAGGCTGATGCAATGAAGATTGAGTAGGGCTGCAATGGACCTGCAGAAAAAGCAGAAGCTTTAGCTTGTAGAATCTCCCCCAAATCATTTCAAACACCTTTTGACATTCTCTGGAACACAGACTTAAGCACCACAGCTCATATGACACTGTACTAAGAGTGGTTCCTGCCTAATACCTTCAAGCCATGGAGAGTTTCAATTTGTCTTGCTGATGACAGTGTAGTGCACTCTATTGGTAGAGGGTCAATAAGGCTTGAATTGCTGGAAAAGAATAATAGAGGGAGACATCTTAGAGCTATGATCATTTCAAATGACTTTTATACATACCAGACCTTTCCAACAATCTGCTATCTGTACCCTTCCTCACTTTTCATCATGGTTTTTGAGTAAATTTCCTCAGAGGAGAGGGAGTGGAGGGTGACAGCTCACCACTGCCACCCAGGACTGAGGGGAAGAGGAGAGGGGGGTGGTGCATGGGTTGGTTGTGTACAGAGTTTGGCCATGAGGGAATCTAGAGAGGCTGCTGAGGCTAGCTAAGAGGAAATCTCACCAATGAATGACACTGATTGAGCCTGAGAGGTTTCAAGGGCAGTAACAAAGTCAGTTGCTTTGGCAAGCCATCCAATTGGGGTTCCAAGGTGGGTTACAATTTTGGAGGAGATTGACTCCACCAAGGTAGAAGAGACAGAGTCTATAATGTCTTCTATGATATATGCTGAGGCAATGATAGGTGTGCACATGTTGCAGATCTCAGCTTTGGTAGCATCTGGGGAGAGTGCTGGCAACTGTGATGAGGATCCTCTTGAGGTGGTTGTATGACTCTCAAGACAAGATTCAGCCTTTGGTGTTGAACCAGCATTTGGCATCATCAGGCTGACTATGCCAGCATCAGTTGGGAGCAGGGAGCCAATATCAGAGCAGGACAGTTGTAAACTAGCAGTGTGTAGGGTCCCTCAGGGTGGTGGGACCACCAAGCACAGCTTCCAATTTTGAGCATTTATACAGTTCCAGACAAACAAAGTTACCAAAAGTGGATATCTCTGCAAGGAGAAAAATTTTGACAAAACCATGTTCAGATTTGAGACCAGGTTGACAAAATACATCCAACAACACACCTTCAAAGTTTCCCTGACTAGTTTTTGTTGGCACCAAATTTTTGGGGTCAATTTACAGTTTTATAAGGGGTGAACCAGAGCCAAGTATATAGTTATCTACATGTATTTTTGTATCTTACTAATTAAGGACTGCCTTGATGCTCATCATTGCCTGATGAGAGAACTTTTGATGCTGCCTCTGCTTATAGACAGCCTACTCAGCAGCTTTTCCAGTCAATCCATGTTGGTAAGCATCCATAAACCTCCAAGAACAATTGATAAAGCACTGAATAACCTCAACAGGACAAGCATTCAGCAATTTGATGGCTTTCTCCTTGGCCTGTTCAAATTTGTTCTTATCAGCTTCTTGGTAGCAGTATTTACACCATCTCCAGTACTAGAATAATAAGTTAATTAGCAGTTGCCTGAGAAACTCAAATTAAATACTCACCCTCTCAATTGGATTTAGCTCACAATGAAATTTAGGCAAAAATATACATAAATGCCCAGCCTTCATAACAAATCCTCAAGTTGAGATATTTGATTAATGAAAGTCATCCTGCTGGCTCGTCAAACAAGCCATGCAACAATTCTGACTGTCAAAGGGGCAGACAGGTGAGCATTTTGCTTGGAAAATGGTTTTCACATCAAATCTGTGTTCCTTAAGAACAGATTCAAGCCCACAAGGTATACCATCTATAGATATTTCTGTGGCTTCCTGCACATGTCAATAGCTGGACTATCCATTGGTATGATGGTATCCTGCTGAAGGCACTGTTTACCTATATCTGATTTGTTCATTTCAAAGGCCTTCAGAGCATCAGGTGCAGATGCTGGATTGATGAAGTCTGAGACATGGATTGCATGACCTCTTCCCTTGCCTTGCAGTGGCTGCTCATTGGCATAACCTGCATAGATGTATTAGGTACAATTATAAAAATGAATTAAAATCAATGAATTCACTTACCATCCACTACAAGTGTGATTGTTATGATGAAAGATACTTTCATTGTGAAAACAGGAGACTATCTCCTTTTCACCTGGTTCAAGTGTTGGCTTAACCTCTTTGAGCTCCGGACCCTCATAATGTCTCATCCTTTGCTCATACTTCTCCATAGCAGGGAGAAATACCTCTTCCTGTATTTCTTTACATCCTCCTATTTGTGCCCATCTATATACACTACTTTCCAGATTTGGGTATGCCACCATCCCAACTTGATCAGCCATCATTGCACTATTCACTTGCAGATTGGTTTCTTAGGTTTGATGCCAAGTTGAGGGAATATAACATTGTTGACAGCTTTTTGCAGTGCCCTGGGTGTTGCCCTGCCAGTTGGCAGATTATTCAGGTGTTTGCAAGCATGTTTCTGAACATTTTGGTCAAAATATGAATATGTATTCTGTTGGCCACTCTGATGCTCAGCAGGAAGTTGCTCAAAAACTTCATAGTGTCTTACAAGTGCACATACTCTTCTTGCAAACCACCCTCCTTCTCCCTTGTGCTACCTGCCATGCAATCTCCAGACTTGCCTCAACTCAACCCAACCCTTCTGATCTCAGCATGAAGAAATTTGTGAAGATCATCAACTTGTTGATCTTGCTCAGGGACAGTTCAGCAGGTGATTTTGTTTCAATCAGGAGAGTGAATTGCAGATCAAGTTCTTCCTCCCATGCTTCCTGCTGTTTGACATCTTCCTGGATTTCTGCTTCATCCCCATCACCTGCCTGACTATCCTTCTCTTGCCTTTCTTTCCCTTCCTTGCTCTGTAACTCCCCAGCAGTAGCATCTTCTTCTGAGCTTGTGTCAATGTCTTCTTCCTCAATAGCCTCTGAGGCCAAGCATGCATGTGGAATAATATTAGCTGTATCTTCTCTGAGCTTCAGGACTATGAAAGCATCAAGATTCTTCTGGTCTTGATTTGCTTTTGCATATCACTGCTGTGTTCACTTTGATTTGCTCATGACATCGAGACCCCTGGCATATTCCTTTGGATGCTCTTTAATTGATTGAACTGTAACTCTGGTGTCTTTTGAATGAATGTGTGGTGTCACATACCTTTCCCAGGCTTTGACTTCTTTTGCCATAGGTGGGATCCAATCTTCATCATTTGGGTCATCCTCAAGAGCCATTTTTACCATTATTTCCCCAAGACCATCCATCTCAAGGGCAGTTTCATTAACTTCCTCATCCTCTGATTCATCCTCTTCCACCTCTCCATTAGGGTCTGGATTGATATCATGGGTAACTCAAAAACAACAGACTGCAGCAGCATCTTTTTGCAAGGCTGAGTATATGGCTGCATTTGAGGCTGCACAAGAGTGTATATGGCTTAGAATTCTGCTGGATGTAATCAGACATACACACTCATCATCAATAATAATATATTGCAACAATAACTCAGCTATCAACCTCTCTAAGGACCCTCTCCTACATTTCAGAGTCAAACATGTTGACATCAAATATCACTTCCTTCAAGAACATATTGCCACAAAAGAAATTGCAGTGAAGTTGATCTGGGCAAGTATGAAGAAGGGGGTGATTGCCTGGAGTTAATTTGAGTACAGATTCTTTATCTCCTTCATCCCTTTAATCCTTTCACACCACTCAATAAAGAACCTTTGTCAACCTTCTAGATATAAACCTACAGGCACAGCAAAGAGTTCTTATCATTTCACACTGTGCTGGCAGGTATGTTATTTTTTTATACTCATTAAATACTACATCATCTCACACTGCACTCACAGTTTTCACAGATTCAGTATCTCATGTTTTGTATCACATCTGAACCTGAATTGAATCTGCTTTCTTTTCCTTGTTGCTTCATGCATGCATGAAAGGGAACCCTAAATCAACCTTGAACTTACCTTCTTGTGGCCAAGAGGATGTTTCCTGCCTAAACAACCTCCCCTCCTCCTACATCTCCCCCAATCTCACTAATGGCATCCTGCCCCATCCACCAAGCCAATGGACTTCAATGCTTTCACTGCCAGTCCCCAATCTGGTAATGGCCATCAGAGGTATGGTTGCCCAGAACTCTGCTTTGCCAGCAAACAGTTCTGCCATGCTGATGCCCCCAGTCACTGCATCATCCAACACAGGACATATTCCCCCACCAACAGCCCTGACTCCCAACAGTGGATTGTCTAACTCCATCAGATCCCTTTTTCCCAAAGTTGAGGTGGCTATCATTACAGCAATCATTACACACAAGTTCAAGGCAATGGACCTTCACAAGCTTGACTCTAAAATATTGGCACACAGACATTGCATACACCTTCAATGGTCTAACCAACCAGTTTGAGGCTAGCAACATGATTGCAAAGAGATACAAGAACCCCAATTCCATCATAATTCCCCTCCAAATCTACTTCTTGATTTTCCAGGCACACATCACAGATCAGCAGATGATTGTAGCATCTCATTTCTTCTCCTACAATGTGCATCTCCTAAAGATAGCCTTAGAGTATGAATGGGCTGCAGTTCTGGACTATCATGTGGAATTCTTCAACATGTAGTGCACCAAGATGATGGATGGACTTTACTTGGGATGGGGTACAGTTGATGTGGTCCTCATGGCAGAACACATTCTGGGACATTGCAAGTCTGTGGCCATAAAGCCAGCCAAATCCAACATAGCCACAAACTCCTGTGAACCCATCTGACCCATGCAGGAAGTTCAACAAGGGAAAATGCACAGGCACTACCTGTCTATGGAACAGACCACACACCACTATCACATGCAGCAGCAAGAATCATAGCAAGCACCAGCACAATGATTAATTTCATGGTAGGGTGAGCTGAGCTCATCCCCTTTTATTGTCTTGCCCTGACTACCCTCAGGACACTGTACCACCTGTCACTGGTTTCTCTGCACTTGATTCTATCTCTGATCCTTTTCCTCTTTCTCCCACACACCCTAATACTTCCCCACATGCCAACTAACCCCTTCCCAACACAGCATACTTACCTAGAATCAACTCCACCCTTTCCAAAGCTGCATGGTCCCATTACTTACAAGAATACCCCAAATGCACATTTGTAGACACAATAATACAAATTATTCATTATAGTGCTAACCTTGGCTTCACCAGAGATTTCTCTAAGCTCCAATCTTGCACCAATTTGAGATCTGCACTTAACTCCCCACTCACAATCCATACTCTGTCAAAGAACATTGCCATGCAAATTGCCAATGGGCAAACACAAGGCCCCTTTGCTGACCTGCACTTCCCTGCTTGGGGCAGTCTTGTGCAAGCATTCCACAAAGATATGCCACATTGATCACCTCTCCTGGCCAAATGCAGACTTGGTTAATGATGGCATTTCCAATGAACAGGCATCAATCAAATATGATATGATCAACAAGGTAATCAATGACCTCATTATCTCTGGACCAGGATCTATGATGCTCAAACTTGACCTTGAATCAGTGTTTCATCATATACCAGTATGTCCAGATGACTGGCCACTTCTGGGCTTCATATGGGAAGGCTGGTATTATTTTTATGTAGTCCTGGGGTTTGGCTGCTGCTCAGCCCCATATATTTTTAACCACTTTGCTAAAGCACTTCACTAAATCCTCCAACATAACATCCCCACCTACATCCACCATTACTTAGATGACTTTTTGGGCATCTTCACACCCTCTACCCATCAGGCCAGTGTAGCCAGTGCTCTGCACTGGGCTCTAGATCTGGGATTGCAACTTGGCCTTGCCTTCAAGCTATCCAAAATTGTTGGACCAGCTACATTCATCAAATTCTTAGATCTTGAACTTGGCTCTATTGCAATGGAAGTCTGTTTCCCTAATGATGAACTAGCTTTTTTGAAGGAACTACTCACTGTTTGGTCCTCCTGCACCTATTGTAATCACCATGAGCTAGACTAGCTCACTGGGTTCCTTCAGTTTGCTTCCCAGGTCCTCCCAATTTCCAGTGCTTTCTTCAGAGGCCTCTACTCCTTCTCTATCAACTTTCTCTCCACCAGGTTCATGGAAAAGCACATCTTCTGGGCAGCTTGACATGACATTGAATGGTGGCTAGCATTTGTTGCAAACTGGAACAGGATCCATATACTCACACCAGCCCACATAACCCTTGACATCTTCACTGATGCCATCAGCTCTAAAGGAATTGGGGAATACTTTGGCTCAGAGTAGTTCTCTGCCAAATGCCCCCATTGCCTTCAGAAGGAGCACATACAGGTCAAGGAGATGTACATAGTTGTCAACACAGTCTTCTGCTGGGAGGACCATCAAAGCTCTCAATACCACCATGTACAGTACAATTTTTGACTGCCATAACTGTACATTGACCATAATCATACAGCCATGTTCTGTAAATGGATGGTGTGTACCCATAGACTCACAGCAAGCACAAGGAAGACCTACTCCATGAGACAACACCAATTTATTAAGCATGCTCAACTCTATAACTTCTATAACACTGATGGCTCCATTTTTTCTGCCTTCCAACCAGCCATCTTATCATGGGTTGCAAGCCTCAGTGGAAAGATCCAGCCCAAAAACATCAAGACTTACCTCACTGCAGCCTGAACTCTACATATTGACACTGACCTTCCTTTCAGCACAACAGAGTTGCCCATGATCCAACAACTCATCAGAGGGATCAAACACTATTATGGCAAAATGGATCAGAAACCCATCCAACCTATCACTCTCTCAATCCTTACCAACCTCCTTGCTCAACTGCACCCAGGTACAGTCCCAGGTCACACCACAATTCACACTGCATGTTGCCTTGCATTTGTCAGATTACTGTGCAGCAGAGAGTTCACAACTGGAAAGAGTGGTAGTAAGTTCAACCCCAACCTCCACATCACCAGGAAATGTGTCACATTTCTACCCAACTTTGACCACACCACCTATGTACACATCAGCCTACCCAGTTCAAAGATTGACTTATTCTGAAAGAGCATCACTATCACCATTGCTGCAGCACCCAGCTAGCCTACCTGCCCCATTGCCACTCTCAAAGCAATGTTTACAGAGCCACACAGACCAGATGCTTTGCTATTCAAGCAGCTTTGTCATACACTTACTTTGTGAAATCAATCCAGGACATGTTGTCTTCTGCTGGCTACAACCCCTCTCTCTATGCTGGCCACAGCATCAGAGACAGCAGCTGCAGGTTATTCAGACTATAAAATCCAGCTACTGAGCCAGTGGTACAGCAATGTGTACAAGCTATACATTGAAAACAACCTTACACAAATCCTCTACCTCTCTTAACTACTCCACATGGCCTACACTCAAGTAACCCCTTTCAAACCTTCAGTCCTCCATGGCTACACAGTAGTGGCTTGAGCTTGGCCCCCTTCAGGGGTTTGGCCTGAGAACTATTCAGATCAGAATACACTCACTGTTCTCCTACAAACCTCACCCAGATTCACCACTCAAAAACCTTATCCACTTATCCCTTCCATTCCACTTGCCCCTCAACATCAACACTTCAAATTGAAAATATGAAGGACAACATCGCTGACCTCTTCATGAATAATGTTGTGCATGGTCTGGCTCAGCCTGAAAGCCTCAGCTTTGGCTTGGCTTTGGGGGGCTCAGGCTTGGAGAAATTGCAGGCCAAGCCCTGACTAACAACAGCTCAGGCCTGACTTGGCTCAGCTTTGGCCCAGGCCAGAGCTTTGAGCACAAACCTCAAATGCAAGGCATAGATTAATATTGAAATGTGTAACCCATGATTCACAGTGCATGTATGCATGAACTACTCAACAGTAGCCCCTGGTGTTAAGAATAACAATTGCTAATGGTGGTTCATGTCAAGTGCTAAAATGAGAGTATGATCACAACTTGTATCTGATCAGGTAATGCCATACAATAATCAACTTTTACAATTGTGTGCAAACTGTCTGTTAATGTGAGATGAGGCCAAAAGATCCAAAAGAGCCAACAAAATTCTGAACATACAAAGTTTATAGAAGCCATGGCCCAGACCAGCAGCTCAGGCTTTGCAAAATCTAAAGCTAAGCCCTAGATCACTCTAGGCCATGGTAGATAGCCCAGCCTGGCCCAGCTCAGAATGGCTTGGCTGGGCTCAGTTCACAGCCTCAAGCCTAAGCTAGCATAACACTATTCATAAAAGCACTTCCAAGACCACAATTTATCAAATTTCAAAGCATGTTGGGACTACTGGACACCACAATTCCATGTGAGGAGGAGTGTTAATATCATCTGATCATAATGAGCCATCATCAGTGCAACTCTCTTTATACTCATTCTTTATTATCTCTTTTATCTATATCTACCCTTTACACATAACTTTATGCCACTCATATGTATATATACCTCCCCACAGATACACAACACTCTTAATCACTTATATGGAGACTAAGGGTGAGTTAAAACATACCTACAAACCAATACAGATTATACTTACCATAACTCTTAGATATATATATTGGTATCTCCTATTTTCTATAGGTACAGTTTTAGTAGAGTGACTTATATGGAGACTAAGGATATATATTGATATCTCCTATTTTCTATAGAGAATACATTTAAACAAAAAATGCATACTGCTTCAGATTGCAATTGTATCAAGGCTCTACCCTTATATGGGATTGGTCTTAAACATACTTCATAATGATGGGAAAGTCCTGATATCAGTGTAAGGACTAATGGTGTGCCACAAGTTCACTCCAAAAGTATTATGGCAACTAAAATTATATTTCAACCTGATTGGTTATGGACATGGATCAACTGTATGTGAAGCCATAATATTGATTGTGATTTTGCATGACAGGGAGCCTGTATGTGTGATAGAAGTGTATTATGTATCCCTGACAATAAAGCCTATTTAATATTATGTATGTGAAGTCGATGTTCATGCTTCCATCAGGAAAATAGAAATATGCTAGAAAGGCTAGGGCTAGATGGCCTACTCTCTCTGCTCATCTAAATGTCTCACTAGCCCTAACATGACATGTCCAATTTTAGCACATGCAAACTCCCTTCTACACACATATCTAGAAAGGACTAGAACTATAACTGTATTTTGAATGACTGAATTCTACTACCACATTTTTTCACTAGTATAGATCTACTATGAGTGTGCTAAGCTTCAGTCAGAGATATCTGCAAAAGAGTCAATACAAAGCATGAGGTAACAATGTATAGCAAAGAAAACTCACCAAAGTGATAGACTAGCCCTTAGCTCATCATTAGGAATGGCATTCCCAGCATGAGATGGTACACAAGCTTCAGCTACTTTGAGAATCTCCACCCACTGCTCATTCAGCCTACCTGCAAGTGATGCATAGCCTGTAGTGCAGGAGATCCAGATGTCATCTCCAAACTTCTTTTTTTGCTGAGCCATGTCATGGTCATTTTTCTTGCACTTTAAAATTTGAGAATTGTCACCAGTAGCCTAGAGTTCAAGTGCCTGCTCCATCTAGACTTCCTGGTCAGTATAATATGATTGTTCTGCATATAGATACATACTGCTGCTGTGCATAATGTAAGACCCCCAATAGGCAATCTATAATCTTTGATAGCTCCAGAGACCTACTTGAGATGATATATAAAGATATCAAGAATGATATTAGATTGAAATGTGCCTTTCAAGTCCTAGAAGCCAATTAATACTAGAAAAATAAATAAGTCATTGAAGATATACCAGTGCTCCATCTGGATTATTGTACAATCAACAAAACTTGTCCTTCTTGCCACACTCTTCATCAACCCATATAACAATATCCTCCTTAGTCATTCCATTTGTCTTGAAGATATCACTAAGAATCTGAATTGTCTTCTTTCCAATTAAGCTTTGCCATTCTATGATAACTTTGCTAACCTGGAGGTAGTTGGTACATATGAAATACAGTTATAAATGGATACAGACTTGTTCAACAATGCAGTGCATCAGCAGTCCTCAGTGAAGGTCCAGTATTCCTCCATTGTAAAGTCATAAAGCAATTCCCACCATTTTGCAATGTAGTTGTAAAGCAGAGCATTGGCTGAGAAAGGCTGATCAAGATTGATTAGTGTTTTGAGGTTGTGTCCAGTCCGGTTTTTTGACCTCTTTTTGAGGGACCGCGACCACAACCAGTTGCTCAACTTAGAGAAAACTTATGACCCATGACTGAACCAATGACAACTGGTCTCTTACAGTCACACCAGTCACAGCAACCAGTTCCAAACCAGTCTCAACACAACTCAGTTGCAACCAGTCTTTGACTGGTTGTGACGATCAGTGGGATGAATGATAGAAAAAAAGGAATGCTTACCAAAGCTTCAACAATTTGATGGGCCTCATCAACCCAATCCTTCTCATCAAAATTTCCTTTCTCAAAATTGGCCTTCTGTTCCTTGGGCCCACCCCATGCAATCTTGATATAATGAAGTTTGAAGTAAGGGTGTAAAACTTACATCACATTAGCTAGATCAAATTAAATAAGCCATACAACTCACAGAGTGCAAGGATATAGACCAGTTTAAGGTCAAACCATGTGTAGTACTTGATGATCTTAGCAAGGCCATCACAAATGGCAGCATGATAAAGAGCGTAGATGGCTTGTTCAAGCTTATCCTCCCATGCAGTCAACAGGTTCTCAATGGTGGGCAAAACATGCCAGAGTGTTAGCTGCTTCTCTGCAGAAAAGTAATGAAGAACCTGGTTTGCATCCTATTAGATGTATGAGTAACCATTGTGACAATGACACCAAATAACTTACTGCCAGAATGGCTTTTGCGTCTTTGACTTGACCCCAGTCTACATTGTTGAGAGCAAAGTCTGTCCATGGTATTTTCTTTGTAACATGCCCATCGACTTGTTGCATTTTTATGGGCCCATATAATTGATCTGCTTGAACTACAAATAAATTTATTGCCTGTTTGGTATTAGCTAGAGGACGACACACAGCTTGAAGTAATGAGGTCCGCTCAAGCATTTTGAACACTGAGCCCCATTGCATGTTGTTGCGGAGTATAAGCTTGAGGGGTTTTGCAATTCCGCACTCAATTTGAAGACTTTCAAAGTACTGAATTTGCTGACCTGAAGATTGAAGCTGGGAATCAAAGTTAGGGAAGAAAAGAATGGAATGAGAAGGGTGGCTCACCTTGATGGACAGTGTGCAAATCATTGTAATGACATCAAGATGGCCATCAAGTACACAGTTTGCATTGTCTCCAGGGGAATAATCCCATATGGCACTGGTGGTCTTGATGGCTTTGATTTTTGTGATGTGGTCCATCACATCAATGGTCCCCAGGTTGCAGATGTGCTCAAGGCAGGGGAGCTGGTTTTCAGAGGCAGGCCAGGGAGGGAGCTGTCGAAGTTCATGTTGTTCCTCAATGGTCCTGCACATTGTGTCATTAGCAGAGGTGTTATTGAGGGTCAGGGTGTAAAGCTGCACAGATCTAAGTCAGACAGATTGCAATGGGACTGAATGACAGCACACATACCTTAGAATGACTGAGCAACATGATGCCTACATGATCACACAAACCCATGAAATATTGCCCAAGATTACTGCTGGCATGTGTTCCATGAATAAGGCAGAACCCGACAACCTCAGAGCAAAGTTTCCACCAAAGTTGGGTTGCAACTGGTTGTGACCAGTCCTCAACCAGTTGGTAAATTTTCATAAGTTCAAGAACTGTGACTGCAACCGGTGGCTGTGGCACAGCAACTGGAATTTCAAGTCCAGTTGCTAGCAGTCACAGTCTCGGTCAGGTTGCGGTCTCGGTCGGGTCTCAGTCTTTTTTGGTCTCAACAACCAGACCTCAAAACACTAAGATTGATAGCAAAATTAATTGCAGTCACTTTGAATTGTATCTTCCATTTTAAAAGAGCTTTGTGACCATCAATTCCACCTGGAAGAGGCAGGCAAGTAACAGGTATCTTGCAATATTTGGAGGTGGTTGAGGTCAACTCAGCAACTAAGGCTTTAATTTTGACATCTTCAACTTCAACTTGCATCTGTATATTAAGAATTAGCTGGTGAAAATAGATGTATAAGAAAATAACTTATTTGAAGCAGTCTTGGGCCTCAAAGAAGCCTGGTGGCTTACCTTGACTGATACCCTTGTATTACTGACAACACTCAGCTTTGAATTTTGAGTGTCTTCCTTCTAGTATTTATTGTTGTCATTGCTAATGTCTAGATGTGTTGTCATCTTTGTGAGAGTAGTGTTCAAGTGCTTCCTCCAGTCTTTTTAAAGTTCTGGAGTTGGCTCCAGCTTCTTGGCTTGTTTTACATTGGAAGCTACTGAATACCTTGTATGCTGGCTGTCAAGAATAATGCAGCCCAGGATTCTGATTTGCAGCTGTGCAAACTGAGCAACTGTTTACCATGATAATAGACAAGAGAAAAGGAATGTGAATTCAAATGTTTTAGCCACATAATACTTTTTTTGTCCCCCTCCCAAATCAGAAATTGGATAATTTACTTTGCACCACTTTCTCCCCTATTTATTGGTCTACTAATACCTCATTATCTATTCCCCCTCTACACAACATGCCTCCACTTTGTTGTCATGATCCCAGCTACTGGTGAACCTTCAAAAGTGTCCATGGGCAGACCAATCATTTTTGCACCACATATATTAACTATAACCATTCTACAGCCTGCTCTACCAGTTAATTAAAACAACCTATGGAATCAATCATAGTGCCCTTTCCAACTTGATCAGCCAGCAAGCAGATCCTCCACTATGAACATAATCTTTCTCCTCCTCATCTAAGGCCCTTGAAGACTCTTCATCTAGGTCTAACAGATATATTTTATATTTTATCTCATTTTTGACTTTGTACTCATTGCTAAATCTTTAGCAGCACTGTGATCAAGCTGGTAACTTTGTAGACCCAAACATTCCACCTCCTCCTTGCACTGCCCCCAAAAATGATGATTGGAGCCCATATCAAGATGCAACACAGTTCAAAGTGGCTGACTTTTTATACTGTCATGTGCAGATGTCTGCCTCAAATATTGACCATTAATTTGAGATCTGGTCCCTTGCCATATCCAAATATCATGACTCAAGCCCTTTTACATCTCATGATAACATGTAACACACCATTGATGCCACACACTTTGGAGATGCACTGTGGCAATACTTTTCTGTTGCGTATGATGGTGATACTTTGGATGACACCTTTTGGAAGTTGTTTAAGGTCTGGTATAGAGATCCCGATACTGTCATTTCCAACATGCTTGACAATCTGGATTTTGATGGATAATTTGACTATATTCCATACATTTGGAGAGACCAGATGGGGTAGCACACCTGGAGTGACTTCATGTCAAGTAATTATACTTGGAAGCATGTGGTGCATCTTTTTTTTGTGATTTTGAAACCTAGCTAATTGAGTTTCAGGATCTTATTATGGACAAAGACAAGGAGAATGAGGGCGCCATGTACTGCCCTATTATTTTAGGAAGTGACAAAATGACCATTTCAGTTGCAACAGGCCATGTGGAATATTATCCCTTGTATCTGTCCATTGGAAATGTCTATAACATGGTTCAGTGAGCCCATAGAGATGTGGTAATACTCATTGGATTTTTAGCCATTCCAAAAAGTAAGTCTCATTACTTCAATACTTGCCATTGTTGTACACTCATTTAATGTTGAATAAGCAATTGTCAAAGCAATAACAACCTTGAGTTCTGCAAATTCAAACAGCAGCTCTATTATGCCTCACTCTTGACCATTCTTCAATTGTTGTGCCCAGGTATGACCAAGCCCATCATTTAACAATGCCCTGATGTTCACTACTGTCATGTTATATATGATTTCATGGCATATATTGCTGATTATCCAGAGCAGGTGCTCAGTGGTATTATACAAAACTGGTGTCCAAAGTACATGCATTTTTCTCACCATTAAAATAATGTCTCATTGTTTACAGAGGTACCTCACTGCCTGACAACCTTGACAGTCCTGAAGGCAGGCAAACTCAGGAGCTCACCCAACATCTCATGGATACCTGGAGCCTGAAGGAACTGAGAGATAATTATGGTATTAATACTAGTGTTACATGCCTGCCTTTCCAGGTCTCTGTTGCTTTCCTCATGGCTGCCATTTTAAACAGTGTACTAGTGATGACTCAAAGGCTTTGATGAAGGTACGCCGGTGATTTTTTAAAGGGTGACTGGACCTAATTATATGTTACAAGATTTATCTCTCTACTATTACATGTCACATCCCTTCAGAAATGATCCAATGCATCTTGGCATTCATTGATGCATGCTATATATGCTGCTGTGATGATTTATTGGAAACCTCAATCAAACAATTAGAGACCTCAATCACCCGCTTTCATATATGCTTCATGAAATCTTTCAAACAATCAGTACTCACCCCACTGGGTTCTTGCTCCCTCATCAACATGCCCTCCCTCACTACCCAAATCAAACACATCAGTTTGGTGCTCCCAATGGCCTCTGTTTGGTGATCACAGAGTCAAGACATATCACTGCAGTCAAGAAACCTTGGTGCTGGTCCAATCGTTATGATGCCCTGGGACAGATGCTTGTGAGGAACCAACAACTTGATAAGCTGGCAGCATCACGTTCTGACTTTGTTTCTCACAACATGTTGCCTGCAGATCATTCTGACCCTCTGACAGCCTTTGCACCTGATGTGAATCCATGATGGAAATGGACAAGATGAAGGAGCCACTATTGATGATGAGTATGTGACTGGAAATGTAGTCCTCCCTCGGAAACCTGGTGTGTATTTTTTTGTTTGTCTGTTCTGGCATACTACTGACTGACATTAACTCTAGAGCCTAGTAAAATCTATCCTAGGAATATTTCCCATCTTTTGATTGCCACGAGCCTTGAAGATCTCATTTGATGCTTCTTGTTTGATCAACTTAATGATGATCCTACTCTTTCTGCCAACACAGTGCCACTCGAAGCCTGTCCGTGGTTCACTGGAAATGTCTATGTCTATCATTCAGATATTGCAACATTTTACACTCCGAGTGATGATTCAGGGATCTGTGGAATGTGCAGGGAAAGAATTCGATCAACTCTGGATTGGTGAGGTAGGGGAAGCCAGTGTGTTTGTCATTCAGGATGACAAGCAGTCAGGAATGAAGGGGCTTGCAGTTGTACAGGTCAGGCTTTTCTTCTCATTGGAGCATGACAATACGCTCTATACATGCACCTTAGTGGAATGGTTCAAGACTGTCAGCAGGTCCTCCGATTTGGAGACCGGAATGTAGAAAGTCAGGCTAGATACAGTAGATGGTCAATGGGAAATGTCAGTTCTACATCTGGATTCCTTTCTTCGAGATGCACACTTGCTTCCTATATTTGGTAGTCGCTACCTCGACCTCGATTTTCATTATTCACATAGCCTCGATGCCTTTGATATGTTTTATGTCAACAAATTTGCGGACCATCATGCACACGAAATAGTGTGGCATCTTAATAGTTTGAATACTATTTTAGAAGCTTGCATTCGAATTGTTCACGGTCTAGAACATATCAAGATTTATAATCTTTGTAGAGAAAATGATGCACAAAACAAGTTGTAGACGACTTTGATCTAGATCATCTACCGTCCTAGACCACCTATCACGGTCCTAAGCAACTTCTATAACACCTAGCACATTGCCATCTTGCTAATGTCAACTGCAAGTCAAGAAGGAAAATTACCAATTGAGCACACCTCAATAGATCCCACAGCATTCAAGGCCTTGCAGTTCAACGTGAAATGTCGGTGAGCTACAGAGTTGCCCTTCTGTCCACAAATAGGTGGAGATCTTGATGAACTTCAAGTTTGACACGGTGAGCTTGAAAATACAAAATATTCAAGAGACCGCACAAGCTGATGGAAGTACTATGTATAAAACTTAAGTTGAACTAATGATGGAAAAATGGGGTTCTGACCCTAACCCCAATCCATGGGTGTCCCTCGAAATCTTTTCACTTATAACCACGATGTCAACGAATCCAATAACGCCCATCACTGTTCTTCCTACCTTCGCATCCGCCGAGGAGCATGCAACCATCGTTGGATCGACGCCCGCGTCTTTCGCTGACATTCCACCTGTCCTCAAACATAACCAGCCCAATGTTCGTGTCATCCTCGACCCTCCTGTGCCCGGGTTCGAGGATGCTTCCACGTTGGAGGGAACGTTGTATGTGCTTACCAGGTATGTTTTATGCTGGCAAAAATAAAGCAGAGAATCTAACTATCTCCGTACAGCGTCCTAGTATTCTTCTCATCTACAGCATCGCGTGGTTTCACGATCGCTTATCCATCCATCACCCTTCATGCCATTTCGCGCGCGGGTCCGGAGCCGTCGATATACTGCCAGCTTGATGCAGGAGTTGTGGAGGGTGCGGATCCAGAAGATGAGGACGCGGAGACCGAGTTACAAGAACTTATGGTCATCCCTAAGGATGCTTCAGCGCGTAAGTTCAACATCCCTCCGTCCTTTCATCCAAAACTCAGCAACTGAATTACGTTTTCTCCGAAGTTGACACGATATTTGAGTCCCTCTCCCTTTGTGCCGCCCTCCACCCTGATCCCTCTTCTCCCAATGACGACGACGAGAACGACGACGCAATAATCGACTCTATGAACTCCCCCTTTGATATGTTCACTGGCTCGGTGGATGAGGAGCTCTCCGAGGTCGGCCGGGTGAGGAATTCTTCACTGCCTGATGACGTTAGGTACCAGCCGTACTAGAACTTTTTCTTTCGTTGGTGCTTGTGGGTAACAGGCCGCGCTCGTCCATATCCAGTCGATTATCTACGATCCATTTGAACACGTTGAAGAGGAAGAGGTGGAAGGGCCACCGCAATCGGATGACGAGGAGGACGAAAAGGGTGGGGCATTTGAGGATGCTGATGAGGATGGGAAGGAGAGTAAACCTGAAGCAAAATTTGAAACAGCGAAGAAACACGCTCAGGAAAAGAAGAGTGAGAAGACGACCGTTGAGCTCGCGTCCAAGACCACGTCTCCCTAGTTTTCTTTTCCCTCCTCCCTGTGACGCTTCTCATAAAAAACCTGTCTTTGATGAACAGTGAGAAGGAACAAGGAAACGCAAAAAGCTGAAGTTCGTACCCCGTCCAAATTAGTGGCTGGGCCGACGAATTTTGATCAAGGGTCCAATCTCATCTTCGCCCAGCGTCGGCTGCACGAATAAAAAGAGAGAAAAGACAAGTTATCAGCTCAAGGCGTTCACTAAGCCCATTACAAGATGCTTAGTGGCACTCCACTTGGACGGAACACCCTGTGGGCTTCAACATATTCTAAAGACGCAACTCCAAAGAGTCGGCAGGGCCTCTTAGCAACTGAGTTCTGACAGCGGGATGGAGTATTTAAGTATACATGAGTCTAAATCGCCAGGCTCTCTCATGCCTTGCACGTCCGAGAGGCCCGGCGTAGTGGTACTCAGCGGCATTAGAAAATTTGGTAGGGGTGGGGGAAATCAAAAATCAAGAAGTTGAATGGTCAAGTTACAAGAGGGAGAGACTTTCAGAGAGAACTTGGGGAGTTGTCTAATAGTTACGTCGGTTCAAAGAACTGGCATCTTCCATTTGCAAGACTAGTACATACTTCGACTCTGATAAGGATTCAGAAAGTACGATAGACAAAAACAATAGGATCTAATTTATGTGTTTGATACCTCATAAACAAAAAGAGAGCTACACATATAAGAAGACAATAAATTGGGAAAAGGCTGGGGATAGAGGGTATAGATCTCCCAGATACAACACATGGGAAGATCATTTGTTTAACTACCTAACCTTGAAACGGTAAGCCTGTTGGTACATTCGGACTTACCATGCCAAAAAGAACAGAGCTACGAGCGCATGGGGGCACCGCGGATTGAACGCGGGACCTTCAGAACTTCAGTCTGCTGCTCTCCCAACTGAGCTATGCCCCCAAAGGAATGCCTTGTTTTGGTTGAGGAATGATAGAGGAGAGTCCGGCTTATCCAGTGCTGTTGCCTGGATTTGGAAATATTGCGTCACAAAGCATAGTAATCGTTTCGGGGGATAAAACAACGGTGCAGACTTCTACACATCTTTTCCTCTTCCATATTTCCCGCCAATACTGACTCGAACGAAATGTGTACCGGGGGCATAGCTCAGTTGGGAGAGCAGCAGACTGAAGTATCCAGCTTCAAGACTGAAGGTGGGGCATTCTGAAGGTCCCGCGTTCAATCCGCGGTGCCCCCATGTTATCAGCTTGTTATTCATTTTTCCCATTGGGCTATAATGCCCGGCAGGGGGGAAATGGAACTGACGCCTTTTGAACAGTTTCGGTCGTGATGTTCGTCCAAAGTTTGAGATAAGCCGGAAGTCGTTGTGATTTCTGGATCATTCCTTCATTCCTTGCATCCTGGCACCAGTAGATACTAAAGGGTGACGCACTCATGAAGAAGGAAGCACGTATTCGATTAGGGAGGGTGAAGCCTGCAGTGCAAAACGAATCAAACGATCGAGGCACTCACCCGGGCGTTGCCGAAAGAGTTAGGGGTAGAGTGATCAGATCATAAGCAAAACAGGCTTCTTGCAAGTGAGAGCGAGCTTCACCCAGTGGTTGTGCTATGATTTATGATTGCGCCCCGCCTGCATGCTCGCGATCTGAGTTTGCAAGGGCGTTTGCCAAGGGAATTCATACTTGCGAATCGTGGTGCGGTATACAAAGAACCAGAGGAACGAGTCTGATTCTTTGAGCCTGGCCAACTTGTAAATCAAATGATGCCTCATGATGGCATGATCGTGCTTCTTACCATGAGCCTTCAAGCGGACTTTCACTTCACCTTGATGTCAATCTGTCGTTAGACCTCTACATTTGCACCTGGCCCGGGAAGAAAACTCAGAGATCAAGGTGCTGTACCAAAGTAATCTACCATGGGAAAAGGGAAGAAGGCCTTGAAGACGTACAAGGCAAGTACATCAAAAACAATTCGATCACATCTAATGTTGCTCATTGTCATCACAACTCGCAGACTCCCGACTCTAAATACCTGGTGCTAGTGAAGCCTTGGCCGCCAGATGACAAGCACCCAAGTTTTATAACCAACGTTGCTGCATGGATCGAGTTCATGTTGAGAGAGGAGTATCCTGAGGATTCGAAAGCACACGTGCTCTATACCCAAAACACAGCACGTCTACCAGTGGTCTTTCAATGCATCTATATGACTAACTGTCTCTAAAGCACCAGAATATCATTGTTGAACTTTCAGGCTCTGTAGAGGTGCAACCTTACATCGGGAAGCATGTACATGACAGGTTCCTCAGCAACTCGGAAAGGTTCAAGGTTCATAACCTTGATAGGACAGGTATTTCATTCGTGTACGAGTACGACTATGAGAGGCATGGTGATCCGATGCATCGTAGTGAGTTTATCATCCGACGACAAGCTATTGAAATAAAGGATTAACAAACAACTAAACCTCAGATTGGACGGCCAGATACCCAAACTGGAACAATTACGACCCAAGTTATTATCCCTTCAAAGAGAACTATCCCATCCCTGAACCTGCTCCACTACCTTCGTATGAAGTTAACTATGCGAAACGGCCTCGTAACGTTGCCGTTGTCCCTGTGGCTGCCATGGATTACCAGGTGAGCTGCTACATCTTGCCTGCAGGATTCAGTGACCTTTTTAACGCCTTTTTCTTTTCATGGAACCTAGGTATCCTTTCTCTTCTATCACGCCATTTCATCTATTTAAAGTCCTCTTTTCAGCTCATAAATGGCGCTCCGAAGTCTCTCCACATCAAACGCGAGGAACAAGGAACACAGTCGACGTTGACAAAGCGGGATCCGTACGAAGAAGGTTTTCGTAGTCACCTGATGCACCGTTGGCATCTCCTAATTTCTTCATTTGCAGATGAAGACGCCGTGCGGCATCTCAAAGGTGCATCTCAAGACCTTCTCCCGAAACAGGAACAAAGCGTAGAATATGGTTCGTCAACAACCATTTTTTCTAGAACCTGACCTTATACAATGAGTTGCAGCCTTTGGCGTTAAGGATGAACCATTGT
Organism: Tephrocybe sp. NHM501043; assembly: GCA_018855915.1. NCBI lineage: Eukaryota > Fungi > Basidiomycota > Agaricomycetes > Agaricales > Lyophyllaceae > Tephrocybe > Tephrocybe sp. NHM501043. The sequence goes on from JABCKO010023790.1 coordinate 23,178, forward strand.
CCGATAACTTCGCATCAACGAAACGTGAGCGGGCTAAGTCTACTACTTATACGAGACATTAATAGCTCTTCCTATTGGCTCAGTTGACTACTCCCTGCGATCGACACCATTGAAGAGAGAGGACAGTTTATGTCAAGCCCAGTCTGGTTCACTCAAGCATGAGCCTGGAGGTGGATCTCCCCAACCATCGGCTACCTTATATGCGCTGATATTCGTTCTCACGTAGAAGGTGAATATCAACCCTCCGCAGAACTATTGGCTGCGTTCTCTAGTCTTCCGCCAGAGACGTTCAATCCACTCCCAAGCGTGAAAACAGAAGAGGAACTTGATGGTGAGGCAACTAATAATATGTCGACATTCAATTCACACATATGTTGCGTAGCTCGATCACATCGCACAAGGTTCTCCAAGAGCGAAAGTTCAACCACACTGGCGACAGACTTCGGCGAGCTTCATCCTGGATCGTCAAGTATCCGCATCAAGCCTGAACCGAAGGACGAGGATATGCTAGTTCCGCTTCAGCCCTCGCCTCTGAGAAAGACATCTGACTCACGGCGAGAACGTTCCACGACGCTTGCTTCCGAAGAAGCTGTGAGGGTGAAATCGGAACCTCGTGATACTCATACCTTACCCTCGTTTGATCCACGACCAAGGCACAACAATCTGAGGGAAGCAAGGGGCTTAAGGGTGAAACCTGAACCTCAAGAAAAGACGAGCGTCTTAGCGATTCCATCGAGGGGTCAGACACTGGATCCTAGACTAGCAAGGCGGGCTGACGCTGGATGCTCAGTGAATGGCCGCGCTTTTCCTCCTCCGCCTCCCGATCCCAGGCTTGCGAGACATGGCGCCGGGGAGCATGTGCATATCAAGCCCGAACCTCGAGATATTAGTTCGTTGTTGCCAGAGCCGGCGACGCAAGATCCCAGAGTAGCGAGGCGGACTATGATTCCTGACGGGAAACGAAGGGTGGAGGACGAGAGTGATACTGGTGAGTCAAGAATATAGATTTTAGGCCGCTTTTGACAACATCCAATTTATGCAGGGAGGATGAAGCGGATAAAGTCGGAATGGCAGTAGATGCATCGGGTTAACGAAGGTTGACGAATTATTAATTATACAAGTTGTATTGAGAACATGTATGTATGTGTCAACATTAACGAAAGCTGAAGACGTTTGGAGGGGACACTGGTTGGTTTTAAGAAAGGTCCTCTGACAACTATGGAATTCACTGTGGTCATATACCGCTATTGTAAATATGTAGGAGGCTCAAGATTCTTCATAAGGAGGAACATCATCCAAGAACTTGATCTCATACACTATATACTACACATGTCGTATTCTTCTTCATCTGTTTCAACACTTTAGCCACCTGCCTTCCAGTATGCAATGTCGCCATCGATCACTACAATGATAGATGTATGAATCAGTATCACAATTTCACGCCTAGTAGAGATGAAAAACGCACTCTCATAGGGCTTGCCTTGTTGCCTCAGCTTGCCAGCAGCCTTGACGGAGGCCTCGGAACCATACTCCTTGAGGTCATCATAGGACATGATTTCACCGCAAACGAATTTGTTCTCAAAGTCAGAGCTGTACACGGACAGTATTTCAGGATCTCACTGGAGGTTAGCGTGGATGGAGGAGGAACGTACTGGATGACACCAGCGGCCTGTGGTGCCTTGGTTCCCCGCCTAATTGTCCAAGCGCGGACTTCGTCAGGACCACATGTGAAATAACGGATGAGCTATTGTCAAACAGATGTTTGGTTAGTTGTTGCGATAAGATGGGACGAGAAGATTGAGAGGAAGGACGGAGACTGACATCGAGACTGCTGTATCCAGCCTGTGTGATCTTGCCGAGAGCGCTGTTGGCGCCAATCTTGGTCTCTTCCTCCTTCTTCTCCTCAGGCGACATTACCACGAGGCGCTCCTCAAGGGCAACGGAGAAGGGGATAAGTGGGTCACCGGGGTTATTGGCGTCGATCCAGGCTTTGATCTTGGGGAGCCTGAGGAGGGGTTGAATTGATAAGTTGGGTGGTCAACGAATGGAAGGGAAGAAGGGCGGGACGGACCATTTGTTCTTCTTGCGGATGTAGTCGCGCTCGCTGAGATTGACGAGGTAGGTGACGGGCTTGGCGGTGAGAAGGGAGAGGCTGTTGACGACGTCGATCTTTCAGGAGAGAGTAGGTTAGTGAGATGTTGATGTGTCGAGGGGAGGAAGAGCGGAGAAGGAAGGTCAGACAAACGGTTGTTCTCAGAGACATAGTGGGGCGTTACTCCCGTCTCGACGAGCTGGGTTATCGAGCTTCGAGCTCTTTATCGTCATATAAAGGAAATAGATATTGTATAAAAGGTGCAGCCAAAAGTGAACGCAGTTTACCTGTGGAAGGAAGCGAGTCAGTAAGGTTCGAAGTAAGGTCGGAATATGCGATAAGAAGAGAAAAAGAATGGGTAGTCAGCAAATAAAAAGATCTCATAGGAATATTGGGGCGTTACTCCCTCCTCGACGAGCTGGGTTATCGAGCGAAATGCTCTTTTTCATCATGCAAACCTCGAAACGAGAGGTGGTGAAAGGGGAATGGAGAGATAATCACCTGCGGAGAAAGGAAGTCAGTACTGTAACAAACGATGTTGGAGAAGAGAAGGTATAGTCAGAATATAAAATGTTCTCATAGGAATATTGGGCGTTACTCCCTCCTCGAAGAGCTGGGTTATCGAGCAAAATGCTCTTTTTCATCACACAAAAGAAAGAAACGAAAGAAACGAAAAACGAAGGAAGTACCCACCTCTTTGTTGCTCCATTCCGCTTTGCGGGCATCCTTGTTGTCCTCAGTGAGGACCTTCAGGACTTTTTCCACTGTGGCCTTGAGACTGAGGTCAAAAGAACTCGGGGTGGGAGACGAGACGGAACTCACGATCTCTTCTTTTTTCGCCTTGTCGGCGAGACTGGTGCTATTGAGGGCACGGCCGGCACGCTTCAAGTTCTCAAGGGACTTCTCGACCCACTCTATGTCCTTGAGCCGCAATTCCGTTTGAATGATTTCCATGTCGCGGAGGGGGTCGACGTCGCCCTCAACGTGGATGACCTCAGCGTCGTCAAAGGCACGAATCACCTGGAAGATGCCGTCGACGGCGCGCACGTGCGACAAGAAAGAGTTGCCGAGACCAGCACCAGTAGATGCACCCTGGAAATAGATGAGTATGATTTACATTGGGTGTGGGATATACGTACAGCGGTAAGGCCGGCGATGTCGATGCATGTCAGGAAAGCGGGAACACGCGACACGGGCTTGTATGTCTCACACAGCCATTCGAAGCGTGCGTCTGGGACAGGAATACGCGCTTCTTCAGGGTTTATGGTGGCATAGGGAAAGTTGGCCGCCTTCCCAAGGTCTACGGAGGACTAAGAAAATAATACAGCGAGAGATCAACAGTGAATCACGCACCGGTCTCGGAAAGCGCATTGAAGAATGACGACTTTCCGACATTAGGAAGACCTACAGCGCCACAAAAGATCAATCGGTGAAGGTTCGATTATAATTCAAAAACAAACCTACGATGCCGACCTTGAGATTGTTGCCTGGTCGGCCGAGGAGAGTTTTCTTCTCCGGGGCTGCGGCTTTCTTGGGAGGCATCTTCTTCTTCGCTAAGGTGGATGGGGACGCAGAGAATAGTCTTGCGCCCGGGGGTGATAGATGGTGATGGACAAACGCGCGGGGACAGTAGAAAATCCGAGCGAAGCCAGCAGACGCAAAAAATCGATCAAGCATCCGATTTGAATCAAGGAGAAAATATTCATCAATATGCGCAAATAAGCCTTAAGAATAAATTCACGATCACGTGCTGTCAGCAAGGCGCCTGCATCATTTGTGACCCTGGTACAAACGACCCTTGCAACGACCGCCAACTTGTGCTCACTGCTGAAGCATTTAACCTGCATAATTATCGTTGACATGCGTATCTTTTTATCTGAGTAGAAATCTCACCCTTGAATCTACTGGACCTATTTGAAGCAATGATCTTTCCACTGTAGCAACGGCAGCAAGAGTTCTGAGATTATGACCTTCGTTTAACCTCTCGTTTCTGTTCCTCTACATCCTGCCATAACATTAAGGCGTATCGATCTGAAAACAGATAAATAATCGGCTCCAAATGGGAAACTATACCAAAGCAAGAGTCTTTTCAGCCACCGTCTATAAATTCTTTGCTGCGGCCAGTCTCCATCAACGACCATTGCACCAAAGCTCGATAACTCGCAGATGCTTATCCACTGATCCTTATAATTTACTCTCCCTTGAAAGAAGAGTGAATTGGAGTTGAATCTAATATGGATTTTTATCCACCTCTGCTCACACTTTCTGAACGAGCACCAGATCTCTTGCCTTTGATTCGTGTTAAAATTCAAAGCGGGGCTGAAATCCGTGATTTTATCGCGCTGATGGATGTATTTGGGAGACTCTTCGAGGTGGAGGGAAGAAAAGCAGCGACGAGTCCTGTCGCCTCACCGCTAGGCTGTCGGTAGAACAACTTCTTCCTGAGTTTCAAGATATTGATGCAGCCGTCGCAGCCTTCTCAAGCTGGTGCCGATTTCCAATGCACTGTGTGTTGGACGCGAAAGTGACAGGATCAATGCAGATTAAACGAATCAAACGAGAGGTGATAATTGCGAAGAGTGTGTATATAGGTACAGGTAAGTATTATTTGATTACTATTCAGAGTTGCTGAAATTTCGGAGAGTTATCTCTGCACAGAATCTATGCACAGACCTCTGACCCTGGAACGTTGTAAGAGGTAGGAGGTGGCACGCTGTAGATGTCGAGGTTGATGCCGGGTCTAATCAAGTGCCGTCAGATTCTGTTCTGCAGAAAAATATGAGGGGCGCTTACCGCTCTCACTGATGTGTCCTGGGATCGATGCCTTGGGCGGGTTTCCTGAGCCTCCATTGACAACGTTGATTTGAGCAGAACCAAGGTAGAATTCGGGCGGGAGGACGTGGAGGGAAATTTGTTCAGCACGACAAGATACTGGAACAAATGGTCAGTAAAAGTTCATGATATGATATGAGGTGATCACTGACCTGCCGGAAGGTGTGTTCTTAGGGATAGTGGTGGTAAACTCGGACTTGCCGAGAGGAGTGAAACCAAAGCGATTGAATGTGGCGCCCCACTCGGCGATCTGGGTCGGTAAGTCAGGCGGCAAGCGTCGTTTAAATATAATATAGACACATCTTGAACCAGGTGGCACCACTGCCATCCCAGTCGGCAGCTTTACCAGGTGCCTTGCCCAGGTAAATCGAGAGAGGACCTTCATGGAAGATGGCAGCCGACATGCTGAAGCCGATGGTGTCACCAGCATTGACGGTCACTGTTTCCGAAGCAGGGGATGGGTTTGTATTTCACCTCATATCCAAAGAAGTGACAGGCTTCACAGGTGAATTTTTCTGCGGCTGGCGGACAGCGGCAGTTGACCTTTGTGAACCGGCGATGAGGGTGTTAAATGTGTCTGTAGAGAACTGTGTATCAGGAAATGAACGTCGAAGTATGCTGTTAATACACTCACAATGTGCAGAAAAGGATGTGTGTCTTAAGTAAGGAAATGGAAAGAAGGTTGTGTGTTGAAGTGATTGATGGTCTTAGACGGGGCATCCAGGGCCGTCGTCGAAGAGGCGCAAATCACAGGCGGGAGGCGCAAGGACATGATTGTGGCGCGGGACGGGCCAGGACTTAAAAGGCATTTTTCGATCGTCATATGATGACTTTAGGTCGATCACTCACTTCACTTCGTTATCCGTTTCAAACCTATTTGAGGTGCCAAATTTCGCAGTACATGCTGTAGAAACAATTTCGTGGCTTTCATTCCCTAGAGGCCGAAGGAAAATAATCTTGGAAAGTGGAGGCACAAGTAGTGGCGGTAATCGGGATTCGGAAGCGCGGAGGCTGAGAATGGAACAAAATACAATGACATACGTACAGCATTGGAGTCTTGACAAAAGATTTTGATCATTGTCGGCCAAAAATTCACAGCTGGCTAGAGATCTATACCATAACAGTAAATTGATGCTGCATTGGCTCACTAATAGTTGCAAAGCATTCAAAAATTAAAATTACAACACCTGTCCTTTTGAGGTATGGTAAACAGGCTACGCTAGTATTTAGGTAGATTGCCGTATTGATGGCCCATGAAGCTCGAGTTCCCAACAACCGTGGATTCAAGAAGTGCACGTCTCATCTTGACAAGGAATCAATTTCATGCTCGTTCCCGACATACAAATTTAATATTTAGAGCCCGGATACTTCCCCAGCTGCAGCATGAACGTATAAAAGCCAGTCGATCTCTAGAATTTTCAAGTGCTAGGCCACCTCCCACATCCACACACCAAACCCACGAACTCAATTGCAGGTAACTTACAGTTTATTTTTCCACTCAACCAACTTCATCATACAAAATGTGTTTCTCCACCATCTCCGCTGTCTCTACCCTTGTCCTCGCATGCTTCTCTGCCGCCTGGCGATCGATCTCGACTGCCCCCGAGGAGGTACGTCACCCCTCTATGGTCACATTCTCGCATGTTCCAGCCACTGGCTCGCCTTCTAGAAACCTGCTAGTTCCTGAAGTGCTAAGGACTCACAGGGAAAATGCTACAAACATAACGAGGGTCCTGCCGCTGCGGGCGTCGGTGCTGGAACCCGCTCGAGATCCCCCTCTCAGTTGCACGCGCAGCGTTGGTACTTGCTGCCCAGTCGCTCGATGACCTGGCTTTTGATGAGCTTTGATGAGGTTGGTTTTCTTGGTTCCGTAACCTTTTGATCGTTTGGCTGACTTGAACTGTGGTTGCTAGGTGTGATTTAAATTGGAGTAGTGATTACAGAGTCATTTGTGTCGCTGAGAATGAAAGCTGTTGAGTTTATGTATTCTACAAGCTATAAGCAATAGGGACCTCATAAAGCCCTTCTCTCCGAGACTCAGTTTACAGAACGATAAATTCAATGTGTCCGTCCTTCAATCAATTTTTAATCAGTAGCCTGACTTGTGAGTGGTCTCCATTTCGTATTCATTGTGTACTTCTTTGTTGATACTGATAATGACAGACTGCGGGAGCGGAAATGTCAGAATTAAGGATTATCCATGTTTAAAGGAGGGAGCCTACAGGTCCATTCCGTCCACTTGACGACTTGACTGTGGAAGAGTAATTGGATTCCATATTGGAAAGTTGAGAAATGTTGGAGACACCGCCGAGCTTTCCGGACAGGCCATCACGGCCATTTAACGTCGCCAATAGGCTGTTGAGGAACACTACATAATTCAGAGTGATATAAGTATAAGGCCAAGATGCAATTGAATGGGAACTCATACGTTTGCTGAGCGAGAAGTAGATTCCGATGAACGTGAATTCGTTCGGCCAAATGGTGTATGTAACAAAGCAGGTTATGGAGCAAACACTACGTTTCGCATTAGGGTGTGCGTTATCCTGCACAACAACAAGAGAGCTTACGTCGTCAGTAAACCTAATTCCAACTTCTCGATAAATCTGCGACTTCAAGCAGCGGATGATAAACTTACTTGTGTTGATGGTATACATCATTAGCACATTGACCATAGAGTCCGTTCTAGAAAATAAAAACGTTGTCAGGTCATGTGGTCACGAGGATATGGAATGTGTACTTTTTGAACCCCGTTCGGCGTTGCGACAAAGTGTAGCAGAGAGAACCTGCGATCAAAAGATCGGCCGCGACGCCGCTTCCAAGGGCGGTATAAAGAAAGTACTGAAAGATTCAGAACATCAGTCAGCGCCGCAGTAGTGCAGTACCCAGGACTGACGGATATTTCATTGAATCTCGCAAATTGCTTAACAGAAAAGCTGTGCACATTGAGTTAGACTATGAATTTTTACTGATGGTAAAGGCGACAAACGCTCTCGTGGCAAATGCTGTCCTTTCTGATGAGACTGTGGCGCTGAAGTATATAGGTTGATTGGACGCTCACCGAATCCAGTAACTGATCATCACAGGAGATCCTATGAGCCAAACAGGTGCATCATTTGACCGAGCAAACATACCGAATGTTGTGGTTGAGGTTAAGGCCTAGGAGGGGTCACTTCGCATTCAAATGAGGAAAGAGCGCAGTGAATACACACTATCAACACGGCGATAATATAGCTCTTGTTTGTCACTTGAAGTAAGATGAGTTAATGCAAGGCACGGACAAACAATGGTTCATCTTACTCAACCAGACACGTCGGCCGAAGATACTGCATAGGAGGTCAGTGAAGGAAAAGTCGGTGTTCAACGGAGGTTATTACCATCTGACAAGCGCATCGCTGACGCACTAGGAACAGATTTAAGAGATCTAGAGCATCAAGAAGGGAAAGCGCGACAAGTAAAGTACCGTGATATAGATCTGGGCCTGTTGATAGGACGCTTGGTTGGGACCTTGCAATAGACATTCAATCAATGTGACGTACGATTAAGCTCCTGTAAGGATTTAGGTGAGGGGGACGGTATGGGAAGGACAGTATATTGATAGAAATTTGCGTACCACGGGGGCGCTAGGAGAGCAAGTAGATTACCGAAGTTTGAGACCGTGTAGAAGTATAGACCATGCGTTACAAGGGCAAGGTGTGCCGTATCCAATATCCTGAAGGACGAATTAAGAGGATCAGAAATATTAAAGTCTTAGGTTCCTCACCAAAGGGAAAAAATCTAAGAAAGCACATCACGATGAGCGCAGCGTTGAGTTATCCAGATACGCACTATTCCCCTAAACCACGGTCGGTCTTTTCCACTATTGTGGAAGTAGATATAAGATTGAACGCAGGTAATTCCATAGAAACTTTGAATCCAACATCAATTTACATGAAGAGCAAGTCACGGAATACTGTGAACTCACATTCCAGCAACGAGATTTCCCAGATAGGCAGCCCCAAGTTTGCTGTCTAAGGGTATAGGCGAGTGGAAAGGAGCTGTGGTTGCCATTCAATTGTCCTGAGGACACGACGCCTTAAAAAGAATGTGGGTGAGTATTGGATGAAGAAGAGCCAACGATCCCGTGAACAATCCTCTTTCACTTACACGCTTTTTGTTGTCAACGGAGTGTCAAAATTTATCAGAAGCCATCGCATCATGCTGGGCGTTTCGACGGTGATGAGAGAGGGACGTTGAATACCCAAAATACACATACAGAGAGGGAGCATGTGCCTCGTTGGGATTCATTGGGTGTGATCAGAATTCTTTTGGGACCATGGAAAAGTGTGTACTTAGGCCGGAATACCGGCATCGATACAGGAACGATCTTCCTTCCTCAATGGGTGATTGGGCGCCTCCATGAGATCCACAGTGAATGCTCCAGGAGCATGCCGGTATTCTGGAATCTAGGGAGACATTACAGATCATAGGCGTTGGAGTTTTGGTGCTCATTAATCTGTCAAGGCGGGGGAATCCTTCATCGAGGGTTGAAGTTACGCACAAAAGTAGAAAGAGCTAGGAACCATGTAGCTTTTTCGTGCTGATCGCATGATAAACACAAAGTTCCGTCGTGATCCTTGCGACTGAATCTTGATGACATGTGTCCAAAATTTAGGAGACAGCAAATTCCATTCAACAAGAGACCACCGGCATGATGGGCTAAGACTTTGAGAGTGCCTGAGAGAATGACGGCACTGATTCGTGGGGTTGTACACAAGAACACGAGTACGTGACTGAACCTAAAGTTGGTTGATAATAGCCACATTTGCCCACACGTTCGGCTTTGCTGTTGAGAAGCACCGTGAGTGTATGTATGTACGTACATAGATTCCAAAGCTTCACATATTTAGTTATTTTGCTCCTCCAAACTCCATGGAAGCATTCGTATTCCTCCGACTTTCTCCCTTGTCTTCCTTCTCAGTCCGGAAGGCAAAATATGTCCTCTGTGAGGGTCGAACTCACGACCTCAGGATTACAGTGGTACAAGCCACCTCATATTGCTATGAGACCTGCGCTCTAACCAACTGAGCCAAGAAGACTCAGAAACTTAGCAAATTAGTAATATTATGTCCCACCTCTGTTGTTTAAGTTTGTGACAAGTGATGGCATAGAACAAACCACTTTGACCCCCGACATCATCGACGAGCACAACGACCAGGTGTCCCGAACATCCCGCACAATGAGCGTGAATGAGTTCACGCCGCTCCTTCTACCACAACCAGCTCAAGTCTCGATCAATCCTACCGCGAAGGAGTGTTCTTCAGATGGATTCAACGTGAGTCTCGCCTTTTTTCCAGAACTTCAGCTCACGACAGGTCCTAGTACCCCACTTTTCGCCTCCTGAACAAGCAAGAGCGTGTAAAGTTATCTCCTAAGGGATACGGACATCAGCAGAACACAATTTACGTTCTTCTTGCTGTTGCAAACTCGAGAGGATGGTTTGCAGCAGTGAAATCGCAAGAAGATGGGACATATTGTGTGTTGCCGTGCTCTGGAAATGCTCACTCCTGATCAAGGATTCATTAGCTCTGGCTTTTTCAACATTGGCTGATCTGCGGACCGCATTTAAGAATCCGAAACAGGCTTTTGCACCAAAACGAACAGTGTCAGTAGATTCTCAGAAGCCTAGTATTCTTGCATTTGCCTCCAACGAAACCCGCCTCCTCGTTGCCTTTGAAGGCGGTGAACTCCTTGTGTATGATACCGCCGCGCTTTTTACTGCCGGAACCGACTCAGTGACTCCAATATATGCCCTGCCTTCCACAACTGGTCCAATACGACTTTTGGCGCCGAATCCGGGTCCAGAGCCAACCTCTGTCGACCTCCTTGCTGCGGTTCATGCGAACAAGACAGTCGTTCTGTACAATACGAAGCTCGAAGTTCAGGGAGGGTGGATTTCGACGCAGCTCGAGTCAGATTTTACACCGGTTGCAGGTGCGTTGTTTTACAAGTTGCGGTTCAGATCCAGCACTTATTGGCCATTAGTCGCGTGGTCTCCGAAGGGAAAGCACCTCGCGATCGGCTTGCAGAGCGGTGACATCCTGACTTATCCGTTAACCAACAAAAGCACAATACACAAGCATGTGCCACCGACGAATCGCAGCCCTTTGTCTTCGCTTGACTGGCTGACACCTGGGCACACGTTTAGGACAACTTACGGAGGCCTTGGAACAGATCCTATACAGCACATCGTCTGCGTCGACTCCAAAGCACCGACAGCGACATACTACATGCCCAACTTCCCTTTCCCCCTTTCCGACCGCTCCAATCAGTCATATATCGTTACCCTACCAAAGTGGGACGAAGACTCTGGCTCGGCAGAAACCAAATTGCTCACGGTCGTAGCGGACAAGGCGTCCACGGACATAGAGATTTTGGGTAGCACGGGGACGCAATGGTATCAGCAATCTCAGGAGAACCCGCTGTCATTGCCTTTGAACGATAACCAGGAAGACACGCTACTTCTTGGCCTGGCTGTGGACTTGACGAACACCCAAACGTCGGAACCCATTATGTATGCGTATTTGGATGACGGGACGGTGCAAGGATGGTACCTCGAGCATACGAAGCCATATCAAGGGATGGTAAACGTGCAGTCCTCCACGCCTGGCTCATCAGCGTTCGGCCAGCCCCCGCCGACAACAGCGGTTCTATCTGCCCCGTCACAAGCGCCATCTGCGTTTGGTCAGCCATCTGCGTTTGGCCAAACGAGCACGGCGACATCGACGTTCGGAAAGCCTTCTGCGTTCAGGCAAGCCACTCCAGCTTTTGGATCTACAGGATTTGGACAGCCTGTGACGACTCCTGCGTTTGGGCAGACTTCGGCACCTACCTCTGCGTTTGGACAGACCTCGACGCCTACATCTGCGTTTGGACAGACCTCGGCCCCTACCTCTGCTTTTGGACAGGCCTCAAGTCTGGGGCAGACGACGCAGCAGACATCGGCGTTCAGTAGCCTCCAGGCGCAACCCTCGCCGTTTGGTCAACCAGCTAATGTGTCTGTATTTGGTTCGGCACATGGTGCATTTGGAAGTGGTTCGTCATCTGGTGCTTTTGGAGGAGGTTCATCTGGTGCGTTCAGTGGAGGTTCATCTGGTGCATTCGGAGGTGGGTCGCCTGGCGCATTCGGAGGCGGCTCTTCAGGAGCATTTGGAGGAGGAAGTTCCACGACCAACGCGTTTGGTGGCCCCTCGTTTGGAGCAACTTCTACGCCAGCATCGCCGTTTGGAGGTGGTGGGGCGTTCGGTGCTCTTACCAGCAACTCGACTGTTCAGAACGCGTTTGGACAAGGAGTCTTTGGGGCATCGAGTTCTACATCAAGCCCTTCTCAAGCTACTGCTGCTCCGGGCATATCACGCGAGGAGTCCATGTCAGATGGTACACCGTCGCTAGGATCGTTTGGTGGAATGGGACTTGGTGCATCCAATGACCCGTCACAGCCCGTCAAATCAGGTGGAATTTTTGGATCCTTCGCACACAGTACTACTACGCCAGCATCATCGCCACCCTTAAGTTCTGCTTTTGGCATCATCAAACCCTCGTCAGGCGCCTTCAGCAATTATACTGCCGCCACTGAGCAGAAACCAGCTGAACAAGCTACTTCGGCTGCCATTAAACCTGCCTCTGGTTTCGGGCAATCATCATTTGGGACATCATCGTTTGGACAACCTGCTTTTGGACAGTCGCCGTTTGGGAAAGCTGTAACCCCACAGCCGACACCTGTCGTCTCGGGAGGGTTTGGAGCATTTGTGTCTTCTGCATCGACATCTTTGGTAACGGCAGCGGCGCAGCAAATGACAACTCCTGCCTCTGGTGGGTTTGGAGCCTTTGCTTCAACATCCCCTTCTCCATTCACGGCAGCCTCTACTGCATCCTCTTCGCCCGCCAGCACCCAGTTAGGGGCTTCACTTGCACCTACAACGATAAAGTCACCCTCACCGTCACCCTCACCATTCGCTGCTAGCTCACCGAAATCCAGCTCACTCTTGGTTCCTATGAGTGGTGATAACTCGATTCCCGTCTCTGGATTTTTGCCGTCCGCGGTTTCACCGTTTGGGCCTCAGCCTGGCGCTCGTGCAACGCCGCCATTCGAAAAGGATGAGAAGCCTGCAGCCGTTAAAACACCCTCGAAGCCTGCGGGTCTTTCAGACTCTCCACCGTCATCTCCCGATGCCACGCCCCGCCTCGCGAAGGTGTCCATTGTATCTGACGATGATAGTCCTCCTGCTCCATCGACGACAACCCCAGTCTCGTCACCTTTCGGCAAGATACTGGGACCTGCTACAGGAGCGTTTGCGAACTTGGTTTCGACACCTTCTGTCTTCAAGCCGGCGACAGGGTTCGGTGCTTTTGGGAGCGACAAAACCCCAGTATCGTCTCCTTTCTTCAGTGTGAACGCCCAACCTAAGACTCCCGCAGTCTCTGCTTTTCCTTCTGCACTTGCTGACCCTCTAAGCTCAGCCGCAGCGCCTTCTTCGACTTCTACATCATCATCGCCGGCATTTGGATCACCCTCGACTCTTGGATCTGTGCGTTCCACATTTCCTGTCGTATCAACAGCAGCCCCAGCCCCAGCCCCAGCCCCAGCCTCAGTCAAAATTCCTGCGGCCGGAGGATTCGGGGCGTTCAGTGGACCATCGACCGGTTTTGCTGCCTTCGCTGGGCCTAAGACGTCTTTCAATGAGTTGTTGAAGGTTGGAGATAGCGAATCGACGGATCCCGTCAAACCACTGGTGGAAAAACCTAAGCCTATATCTGTTTTCCCTCCTATCGACAAAAATGCACCCATATCTGTATTCAATCCTCCATCGATTGAGCCGAAGAAAAGCGAGCAAACCTCACCAAGCTGTTTGTCACCTTGATCATTTTTTGACTCAGCACTTGCTAACGTTGTCTTTGGGTTTAGCATCCCGTGACGCGAAAGGCAAGAGCGTAGAGAAAGGCGAATTGTCTGATGAGCCATCTTATGGTAATCTCTCGCAGCTTTCTGACACGAGCTCGTTCGCCGAGATTGATAATGAAGATTCAGATGAACATGGAATACGGTCTGGTAGCGACGATGGCGAAGGTGAAGAGGAGGAGGATAATTCGTTCCTATCTGACGACATGGAAGTAGAAGAGGGCGACGAGGAGGGCGACGAGGACGAAGAGGAAGAATATGATGATCGCTCTGTATCCTCTGAGGAATCTTCCCAGCTCTCCGATGTGCCGGAGGAGGAAGAGGAAGCTGAGGCAGAAGCACTATCTGACCCAACCGCTGTACCTTTACCTGACTCACGTTCACCATCTGCAACTCCTCAGCCGGAGGTTCCTACGGTGACAGTCACATCCTCACCACCACCTGAAACCTCCACACAGAAAGTGCGAGAAGATAGTACTACGCCTCCTGGGACACCGACAAAAGAAAGTGCCGCACCCCCTCCCCGGCTCGCAGCCCCTTCAACATCTTCTACTTCTCCATCTACTCCGTTTGGGTTGGGCCTCGGTAGGCCCAGCACTCGCCCAACTCGTAGCTCGCCATTGGCCAGTTCTGCAGTGTCCCTGTCTGACGACGATGAAGGACCACCTTCTCCCATAAAGCCTCTTGTATCTCCACAACCCCAGGTCGCTACTCTTCTGACGAAAGATGAACCAAGTGAGAATGAAGTTTCTGGTAGCAAACCTCCTCGACCCAAGACGCCCCCGCTTCTTTCTGCGTTTGGACCTCTGAAATCTAGCGCAGCGCCTGTTACACCCTCAACGCCGCCCACCCTGTCGGCGGCTTCCGCCAAGTCACCTTCGATGACACCTGCTCCCTCCGCACCCCCATCGTTCAGCTTGTTCAAATCCCAACCACCAACCCAGACAACGCCTTCGGAGACAGCAGCGCCCGCCTCTGCTCTGCCAGTGGCTCAGCCTCCTGTATCTTCTTCACCTACAAGTGCTTTTGGCTCCTTGAAGCCGATGGCGAGCGCGACTCTTCCGCAATCTGCACCAGCAGTCAGTGCTGTGTCTCCATCTCCTCCCTCTCTTATTGGCGCCACTCCAGCTTTTGGTGGGTTCAATCTGAGAGGCAATGCACCCGAAACGCCTGCATCCCCATCGCCTCCGAGCCAAGGATTGGGTACGACGTTATCTACAGCCCCGCCATCCGGTCTGTTTGGCAAGAGCTTTACATTGCCAGGAGCCGCAGCCTCAGGACAGACGGGTGGTGCTGCTCTTCCCCCATTGTTCCCAGGTACAAAAGTGAATGCTCCGGCCCCGATAGCGACACTACCCAGCTCACTAACTGCAGCTACCGCACCTTTACCCACCACCCAGCCGCCCCCATTCAGCCTTTCTGGCTTCGGTAATGGAAATCCTGCACCCACTGCCAGCCCCTTAGGTACAGCCCCAGGCTTGCCTTCTCCGGCTCCTACTGCTACTGCTACTGCTACTCCACCAAAGACTCCAAATAATATTCCTACGGAGGCTGGTATGCAGCGGGAGTGTATGCTGATATATACTGCTGTGACTGATGAGCTTACAGCTGTTAGTCCTTTTAATTTTTAAATTTAGTATGATGGACTCTAACCGATACACAGCTCGCAATGCTAGCAGAATCGCGGACGAAGATACTCGCTCAGTGCCAGGCCAACGGCAACGTGGCGCGCACCCGCGCGGACCTGCTCGTTGCAGGGACGAAGCTATGGTCGCCTGCCTCCTCGGCCCAGCTGGGGAGAATTCTTGTTCAATTTGAGAAGGACCTGGATGAGTCGAGGGACTTACGGGGAGCACTGCGCATTCAGCTGAGGGAGATTCAGAGCAATGTGCTCAAAGGTTCGTGGTTTGTATGACAGCCACAGTTTCACCCAACTTAATCTTCCATTTCTTCTTTATAGCGAGGACACGGAAGGAAGAGATCGGGCGTTTCAACCGTGCTAAGAACGATAAGGAGTTCGCGAAAATGCTGAAAGCGCGTTCGCTGGGACCCGAGCATCTTGAGACGCAGGCACAGCTTCGACGTTCCATCAGGGTAGGCCCATGTTTCCTTTTGTTTTTTCAACATTGGTATTAACACAAGAATAAAGACCATCCGGGACCGTGTCCAGACTCTTGAGGATCATTTGAAGGGGTCCAAGAAGAAACTCACGCAGGTGAAGACGGGCAGGCCCTCCATTCGGTTGGTATCAATCACACTTAATTGACATTACCTCGTCTGATTGTCCTTCTTACTCAGGCCGCCCTCTCTGGACTCCATCAACCGCACGTACCGCAATATCAACCTGGCTTTGAACCAACAGACTGCTCAAATTGCCCTGCTCAAAAAACGCTTTGCCAAGCTCCACTCCAGTTCCTCCCAGCTGTCCATCTCTGGGATAATGTCACCTTCCCCTGACCGACAGCGTGACCCGCGGCTCCCATCTCCGCGAGTTAATAATCGCACTTCAGCCGTAACGCCCGATGTTGCCGCAACAACGGCAGCTGCGTTAAACGCGGAGCGGGCAGCACACCGTCTCAAGCGCGCGCTTCTCCAGACTCGGCAGGCGCCACTGCTTAACACCACGGCCACAATGGCACCTACCCCACCACTCTCCTTTAATACACCTCACAAGGAGGCCGCATTTAGCACGCCACATAAGGACGCGATACCTCCTATGCCTGTGTGGACTCCACCCGAGAGACGTGGGGCTACCTCGGGCAAGAAACACGGGGTTATACCACTTGTGAAGAAAACGGCTGGCAGTCCCGGGTCGCATGGGCCTGTATACAGTGGAAGTGGGAGTGCTCCGGCACCGGCCTTTAATTGGGGCCCTCTACCAACATTTGAATACCAAAAGAAAGGAGAAAGCTTTACTATGGTGGAGGCTGTGAAGCTCACTCCCCCCAAAAAATAATGCGGATGCACTTTGCCTCACCTTTGTCTTGCTTCTTTCTTTGACCACGACCATTCGACGATGAGATACGATTTTTTTGTATGTAGATACGCGGCGCAAATTGCTAGTTTTTTTCCCTTGGAAAATAACTAACTTGCTTAGATTCTGTGCGATGGACCTTACTGACTCGTAACCTCAGGAATGATTGCTCTGTAACGCTGGCCTTTGTGCACACTACATAAAGGCGGACGTTTTCTGACATAAAAATGTCTAAAAATAATGCTGTAGAGCTATTTTTAGACAGATCACCTAAGCCTTTCTCACATACCCAGATTTTGCTCGAGTCCGTCTTACCCGGTGTTGATCTGCTTTACTGTTCGATGATTGACACATACTTATGATGGTATACAGCACTGACTGAGATCTCTTTTAGGCTGAAGCGAGGAGTCTAAATCTGCTGTCTTGTGCAAGATCTCCGCATACCTAGCTAGTATGTATAAAACGGTGTTCAACGCCGATGTGCCCGATCCTTGGCAAGCCGGAATATAAGCTGTGCCGGTCATGGAACAATTGATCGACTGCGGTGGAAACTCAGGAGAGGAACTCAAAAACGAGACTTGCCTTGACTTTGGTCTCCAGCGACCTCTCATTCGCTACCACTACCATCGAGTCCATCGAGCCAATTACCTAGCTCGACCACCTGGCAGTATTCACAACATGCTAGCCCGTGTATTCACGCTCTCTGCTGTCGCCTCCATTGCCACGGCGCAGTAAGCCTTGTTCCGAGTCTGACTGCCTCGCCGTTATGGCTGATCGATTCACTACAGGCTCTCGCTATCTAGCTCTTGCACGTCAGCCCTCACTAGGATCGCGACCAATGCTGATGTGAACGCGTGCCTCGTACCTTCGCCTCTCATCACCGTCCTCGCGAATTCCAATGCATCCATCGTGGAGCCCGTGAACAACTGGCTTAACGGACTTTGTGCCGCTCCAGTTTGTTCAAACGACACTATTTCGGCTATTGTTGTCAACGCCACTGCTGGTTGCAGCGCTGAACTAGCCACATTTGGGATTTCTAGCAATGACAATAGTGCTTTAACTGCGCTTGTTCAGCAATATTACCCAACGGCGCGGAAAGCGCTCTGTCTGAAGGAGTGCGTATTTTATACTGCTTCTATTCACATTCCCGATCCTAACATTAATGGTAGTGGTAATACCAACTGTATCACGCAGACTCTCACCAATGTGCAGGACATCAGGGGCACACTTTCTATTAGCAATATTGTCTCGTTTGCCTCAAATGAAGGGTCCGATACTACGCTCCCTGTTAACGTTACATGCACCGATTGCGTGAAGGCGATCTACACCACGCTTCGTTCTGATATTCCTCGCTTCCAGCACTCGGACAGCGAGAAGGATACTTGTGGTGCTACCTTCGTTGGTACGAATTCCTTACTCTCCATCATTGCTTGTAGCAAATGGCTGAAATTTCATTCGTGCAGATGGAACAATCCCTTCTGGAATCACGCAGAGCGCTTCAGACTCAACTCAGACAACGACCTCCAATCAGGGCAATGGCGGAGAACACCTATCCTCTCTCAGCGCCCTATCTGGTGCTTCCCTTATTGCCTTCCTTGCTCTGCTTGCATGAGAAGCTTTATATCATTGCACCTTGAATATTAAACCTATGGACTTGAATCACCCGTACACGCCCAATGCTGTACAGATGTTCGTGATCTCGCAGGTCGATATTAGACACAGCTCCTTACTCTACAAGTAGAATAACAGTTTGTTTGTTTGTTTTTTTTTTTTCAACAAAAAAGAGAATATTGCTACTATCTCGAGTGATGGACGTTCGCTAATCTCCTGCGCAGAACAAGTTGCAAAGAGGCTCGAGTCACCAAGATAGTTCAGGTTCGGCGTAGACTCATTTCCCTCTTTGACGACCAAAAGTTTCAGACCATCATGATCTCATATCCACCCTCCAAATGAGAGAAAACGACGTTGGACCCTGATCTCGCCACGGTGGCGTCTCCGCAAGGATTCACCAGAATCACTACCATGAAAGCTGGTGGCCAAAGCTGCCGGGGTCTTTGAAGTTACCATGTCGCTAAAATCTCCTAACTCATGGTCATTGATCACAACTTAGGAACAATCGTTGCATCAAAAAGGTGAAAATGACAGGGAAACGGTTGCTCTGAGGTGGTTGGGAGAAGATACATATTTCGCCAGCGCGATGACATAAAGGAACGGTAAAACAGAATGGCTGCTTTAGAACAGGGGTATGATCAATAGGTACTTGAAGTTCGCCGAACTCTGGGAGTATTCAGTAGCGCCCGACCACGGACGTGGTTTTATCATTGTTGTTAGGTTTGAAATTTACCATAATTTACATCAATACCTGTAGCCCGGGGCCAGACAAAGACAAAATAATTCGATTCCATTCGACATACAGGAGTGTATCAGTCAGCGCTTGAACAGGGTGATTTAAAGCTGGGGCCGGCCAAAAAGGGTGCTACTAAGAGTTTGTTGGAAAGCTATATGTGATGATTGTCAAGATTCTTTATTGTGAGTTGAATCTCAGAGCGGATTCAACGGAAAAGTCTAGCTCAAAAGGGCGTCTCGTTCTACAGGGAGGCAGTCTGACACAAAGAAGAGAAAACCTCCAAGCCGGACATGAAATGATGTAACAGCCTGTCACAACTCAGGTCACATATCCAACATCCTCTCACCACCATGTTTGAACCAGTCCGAGGTGGTACCCGTGGTGGACAAGCAGAATTCAAATGGTCAGACGTCTCCGCAGACAAGGACCGTGAGGTGAGAAAACCTATTCCGACCACAGCCGCCGAGTATTATATTAATACATTGATAGTAGAATTACCTCGGCCACAGTATTAACGCGCCGACTGGACGGTGGCAGAAGAACAAAGACGTTCATTGGTATAACCGCGACAAAGGCCAGACACAAACAGAGCGTGATGAAGAGATCAGAAAAGTGAAGGACCTTGAAGCGGATGCTCTTGCCGTTGCGTTGTGCGTCCAGCTAGTTCAGCTTATATTCGGCACGAAACTGATCAAAGGTTCGTCATGCAGAGGCTTTGAGCCTGCCAAAAAGGCAATAGCACCTGCAGGTAGCCCTACAGCCACAGCTACGAGCCCTGGAGCGCCTGCGTCACCCTCATTGTCGAGGCAGAAGGCAATCAAGGATGCAGAGGCGAAAGCCTTGGAAAAGGAAGAGAAGCGGAAACAGAAAGAGGCGAGGCGCGAGGAGAAGAGGGCACGGAAGGAGGCACGGAGGATTAGGGATAGGTCAAGGTCAAGATCGCGGTCATGGTCTCGGTCACCAATTACACGGCGGAGAGACGAGGAAAGGGGGCGGGGCATATATAGTGAGAGGGAAAGGTCGCCGTGGAGGGCAGATGACAGAGATAGAGTGAGATATAGGTCACGTTCGCCACGCCGTATCGAAGCTCCCCAGCAACGGCCTCGATCCTACGAACGAACGAGAGGCCACGAACGTGAAGGAGGGAGGGGACATGAAATCTCGGGGGACAGGCGGCGAGAGCCAAGAGACGACGAGTATGGGGTCAGTCAACGCGAACTTGAACGAGAGCGTGATCGTCGGCGGTGGGATGTCAACAACTCTCGCAGAGACGGAGGTAGGGATAGGTATGATTGAACGAGTTCAGAGACATTTCCACAAGTGCAATATAGGGTCAGTATTCAGAAAATGCCATTTTCACTCGTTGACTCTGGAGTGGCGTAGCTTCTTTTGGCTCGGCCGTGAGTTTTTTGGCCAAATACTCTCGGCCTTAAAAGCAATTCGCTGTGAAGTAATCTCTGTAATATGTATCCATCCACTATGCCTTTTTATTGCAAAACGTTAAAAGGTTGCAAACTATATATTTGCTCTTCAGCTTGCCATGTCCATCGTTGGGCCGCAGTCAAATACTTGATCCGCATTATTACAATGCGTCATTCACACTGGCCAAGCAGAGACATGGAGAGCTTGGACCAAGGATCAGAAGAAATGGAAACGAAGAGGATCAGACGCGAAGAGAAAAGAGCAAGGAAGGGAGAACAGAGGTAGGTCTGAGTTGAGGTCAAGGTCGCGCTTGCCAAAAGTCTCAGAGGGCAGCCCCCCCGGCAACGATATCATCGACCCAATCATTGCCCATACATATTATGTATAAAGCACATTTCTTGGTCCACGAGCCGCGTCGTTTACCGATAACCATTCCATTTTGGGCATAGATTCCTGACATCCAGCTTTCGCGATAAGTCGTCCAGTACTAGCTTCGAGTCCGTGATAGTGCAGAATTCGAGGCATCGTAGCAATGGAAATAATTTCAGCCAACGAATATACTTCTCGACATTCCTGTCTATATAGGATTCCCTCTGTGATAATTGTAACTCCTCCGCCTCTGGGAGAATTGTCTCCATCCATCGTTCGTGATTTCCTCCAGATTGAACTGAGCAAGGCTTTCTATAGATAGGTTCACGCTGAGTACTTTGAGCTTTGACAGTTCATTTGCGTACGGGGAGAGCATCTGCACACATTGTAGGTTGAATTTGGGCTGGCCTGACATGTAAGGAAGGAAGATCGTAAAATTTTGAAGCATGATAAAAAGGGAAGATGCACTGCTTGATCTGCTTGTGTGTACAACGCGAGGGGAGCACCTGGGTCTGTTTGAAGTTGTGGAAGAGCTGTAGGTTGAATAGCTTTCTCCACGGACATATTCTGGAACCAGGCTTGTATGCGATTGCTATCTGAAAATGTTTATACTACTCGGCTACTCCTCGAGCGCCGCTCAAATTAACAATGCTGAGCTGGGCTTTTGAATAAGGCATGTCTGACATGCACTCACAAATTTGTATGCGCGAAGGAGAGGAGCACGAGCGTTTCAATCAAGGAGTAGGGGAGCGATCCGAAGAAAGACGAACGAGGAGAGGAGTAGGTTGTATATCAGCCGCTGGCACGACGAAAAAATTACTGGACGAGCATGATGATTGACATGTTCGAATTCGAAACGGTTCAAAGTGAGTTCAAGTGCGCCCATGGAAATCGAGTTTCTCTTCAACTCTACCCATATTTCTTCCCAACACGTTCCACTAAGTTTAGTGTATGAGCAACTGGGAATTACCAATAGTAGAGAGCTTTCTTGGAGAGTTGGTCCATCTAAATGCGATGCACCTCTCCGTAAAGTGGCACAGGTAGTTGACGCCCATCAGACGGAAGTAGGAAGTTATAATACTCGACCTCATGAGTATTGGAACATGCGCTATCATCCATTCCTTGTGGCGTAGTAAGATACAATGCTTCCGCCTTAGGAGGAAGGGCGGTCAATGTACGCTTGAGCACGAGGAACGGACAAATGCGAAGTGGAAAGTCAATCCGGAGAACCAGGCTTGCATCAGTCAGTACAGCGACGAGTACTAGAAGTCATCATGGAATGATGCATGATAAGAAGTGAACGCCCCTTCATCCCAATTCGTTGAGAATGAACGATAAGAGAGCCGAGTTCGAATCACTGGGCTGAATAGATAACTTGATAAATCGAAGAAAGTTTTGCAAGTCTATATTCCCGAGCGACTATGTATGAATGGGCGTACACGCCATTCAAAGACCAGCAAGGAGACGAGATAGGGCGAGAGATGATGAGAATGTTCGACAGAGGATATTCGTACAGATTCCCATTTCGGCAGACTGTTGAACGCGATTATGGATGCGGCGGGTGGCAGCATTGTAGGCGTAATCTTTGTATGGAAGATGCAAGGAGAGGAGCTACGGGCGGCTCGGCTGTGCCAATTTAGGCCAAGACAGATACCACGTGCCCCTGACGCAGCCCGTTGCGAACGCGGAGATCGTTGAACATCAACTGGAACACAGGTTTGACTGCGCTCTCATCTTGCTCTCTGCCTTCACCACTGTATCCATCTACGCCGCACCTACTCCCTCTAACGTATCCAACAACTTATTCGAGGAGACTCACGAACCACCCACGCCAACAGCGTACGAAACTCACTCAGGCCACAAACTCTTACTCCAACTTTGAATATGGGCCTCCTTGACGGGATATCAGACCTCGCGTCACGCTTTACGCCCTCAAAAATCTCGAAGCCGGCATCAGCAGGGATAGGGCATGGGCACGGCATGGTTTTTGAGGACAATGTGAGTATTTCTGCCCGAGCTCCCCCCATCTCCATATACCCTTTCTTGGCTGTTTCTTCGTGTCATTTCGGCGTTCTCAGCCGCTGGGAACTGCGGATACTTTTTGTGTTGCGTGTGATTTACGTAATCATGTTGTTCTTTGGATGGCACGACGATGGGCGCGTCTGCCGGTGAACTCGTCCTGCTCCTCTTTCTCCCTCTTCTTTGGGTCCCTTGGATATGGGTTCATAGTCTTCTGACCTTGCAAAGCCGTTACTGAAGCGAGTCCCATAGATGATCGTGTCGAAACCGGCTATCGTCTTCCATGCATCTCAAATTTTCTTTAACTTCCTCGCCATGGCGTGTTTTGCCAGTGTTGCCGCGTTTCAGGCGAAGTGGAAAGTTGGGCCTTGTACGTTGTGTGTTGATTGGTGGCGAAATCGCGCTTATGTCCTTGTGTAGCCGGCCTAACGGGCTTTGCGCTCTTCATATCAATAGCGGGCATGTTCCTTTCCGCGTTCATGCTCGCCGTGCCCGTGATATACGAAAAGCATGATAAGTTTGTCCGCCTTGCGCGCGCACTTAAAGAGGTGCGCGTCGGTTTCATCCTTACAGGCACCGGCGTCGTCGCAAGCCTGCTCATCGCGTACGTGTTTCTTTTAACTATTGTCTCAGTCAGAAACTTACACCTCCTTAGGTTCATCGTGACGATCTCGGCCTGGACACAGCCAGGATGCAAGGACGCCGACAAAGACCCACACAAGGACCTCGGCGACGATTTCAAGAAGGGCCTCGACGGATGGTGTAGTTCCAAAAAGGCCGGCGCTATATTCTTTTGGCTTGCATTCGGTGTGTTCTTCTGAGACCTCCCATTATGAGACATATCCTCACACTACTGTAAAGGCTTCTGGGCCGCCTCATTAGTGCTTTTGGTCCTTGACTGGCGTTCCGGCAAGCTCACCCCACACAACGCGGGTCCACGCGACCCACCCTTCTCTGTTCCCACCCAGCAAGATGATCTCGAAGATGGACTTGCGCGCGAAGAGGAAGACGACCTTGACGAAGAATACACTCACATTCCCCGCCCAACACAAGCCGCATCCACCGCATATACTCCCTCATCCCACACCAGCACATTGCCCTCCACCAACACCAGCTCTCGATATGACGCAGATGCGCACCCCAGCTCGCCGTTTGCGGATGAGAACCGATATTCTGGAAGGCCGAGTATGGATGCGTATGGAGCGTTCTCCGACCCGGCGCCTAGCGGGTTCGCACAGGGCCAAGGTGCACCAGAGCAACCGAGGGTGAGCAGGACGATGCAGTATGCAGATCCGTATGCGGCGGTGCGCGCGTCAATTGGGGCTAGCTCGGCGGCACATAGTACGACGCCTCCGAGCTATGAGAGTTACACTGGGTTCCGGTAGGGAGGTGGCCCAGCGTGTGTATGCACGTATGTGCGTGGCGTGTAATGGGAGCGGAATGGAAGGGAGGAAGGAGGATAGAGTTAAGTTATGATCATGTTGATTATCCATGCTCCTAGTTTTACATCGCATGGACGACATATTTATTCCGTTCAACTTCATGTACGTGTTTTATTCGATACGTGGATCTGATTAATGTATACAGATGTACATGCTAGCGCTGTTTTGATGTTCGTAGAGTTTGCGGGCCATAATTCGAAATTAAAACCGAACGAGTGCCATGTGGCTTACCTTCAATCAACCCTCAATTTGCGGGCCCTCTTGTCCTGCGTCTCTGTTTGACGTCAAATTGCTCTTGAATCTCGCATGAAATCTCGTAGTTAAGGTTGAGCTGAGTCATCTTCCTAGGACATCTATTCCAATTACACACACAGCACGCCACATTGAACTCCCACTCGTTTGCTGCGCCGCCGACAATTTTTGAAAACCCCCGCTTCCGTCAACTTGATCCAGAGTTGTCCCAGAAAATGAGTTGGGAAGAAGCTGCCAAACATTGGAACTATATTCGTGACAATGCTCGTATATATATGAGGAGCAGCCTGAGTGTGGCAGCATCGACTATGCGCACTATCTAAGCAACTGAGAAAGAGAGTCGGCGCCTGGAGAGGCTAGAGAAATGTATACAGGATTATTGGCTCGATGTGGATCGTTTTGGATAGACACAAGCTAGGGCCAGGATGGGTTCTGAGTGGAAAGAGTTTTCTGAGGATGAAAAGCCAGAGGGCTACTTAGAGAGGACGACTCAGACGGAGGCGAGGCAGAGGAGCATAAGTGATATTATTGAGATTTCGAACAGCAGAGACGCCGGAGTTTGATGATCTTTTTAAGAAAATCGAAGGCAATGATGAGGTTGTGACACAGACACAAATGCATTCCAAGTTTTAAGTCGTGGAACGGGCCCTGGTAAGCGACAACATTTGAACTGAATAGGCGTCTTCGGATAAGAAATCAGAATAGCCCACTTGAACGTTCCTGCCGTAGTGGCGCTAACAATGGCACTCCTTATATTGCGTCATCAAGCCTGGATTGAATTCAGTAAAAGCGGCGTTGAGCGGTTTAGTACAACTTCGGGTGAATCAACGTACACATTCCCATTGCCACGGAACACGCAGCTGGACTGACACACATTTTGTTACAGAGTTGAAATCCTTGCCCATAACAGGCTGCTCCATTCGGTCTGAGGGATTCAGGCGTCAGAGGTAAGTGTGGCGGGGGTATAAATACTATTGTGGACTTGCCCTCCTTTGGGGCAAGGATTATAGCCCCCTCTGGCGATGAGAGCTAGAGCTTGGCTCTCCTGAAGAACTGGGACCGCCTGAGAAGCCAGCCAGGGGGTACTGAGGACAGCAGGAAGAAAGAAGGTAGAGAACTTCATTGTACTTGTCCGATCAACGGAACTTGGAGATTGGGGGATGAAGGGATGAAAGGAGACCTGCTGCCGTTTTTCGAGGGGCAAGTGGCGTTATATACCCCTTTGATACGTCTATGATAACTCAGATTCTTAGAAAGAAGTGTGCTGATTGATGGTGCATCATGGAATCAAAGGGATAAAACTTGACATCGGGGACCTCGGCGTTCTCGTTCAAACAAACCCTCCCAGAACTCTTTGGAACCCCAAAAGGTGAACTCCAAAAGGTTCAAAACAGCTCAAGATCTATGCACCGATGCGATCCCAAATAGGATTTCGGTGAAAGGGGATTTCACCGCCAAACGCCTAGATAGGCTATTGGAACTAACAGAAATAATAGGCCTCCATGTACAAAGGTCAACTTTAACGAGACTTCTTATGCCAGCCATGCTTGATGTTTGGCTCAAGAACCTATACATCGCCTCTGACTAAATGTATTCAGTTGCCTGCTTTCATCTGTTAACTCCAATGTATTGTTGAAATACCTTCCGTGCCCAACATAAATTTATGGATCACCATCAAAACATATCTATCCGCAAATTTGTTGGGCGGTTCTTGACATATCGTTGCAAAATTGATAACTGTCAAACAACCGGGACGTGTGCATGGTTCATAATAGTTATCAGAGTCAAATAATACTGAACTACGCGTCCATATTCCAGGACTTGTCAAATCGGCTATCGTTAAACCGAGTCGTAGATGGCGGTTAGCTCGCCGTTTGCGGATGAGAACCAATATTCTGGAAGGCCAAGTATGGATGCATGTGAAGCGTTCTCTAGCGTCTAGCGGGTTCACACGGAGTCAAGCGTACCCAGATGGCATTCTTATTCCGTCCATCCATATGTACGTGTTTATTCGATAAGTAGATCTGATTAATGTAGACAGTTGTACACACTAGCGCTGTTTTGATGTTCATATTTTGCGGGCCATAATTCGAAATTAAAACCGAACGAGCACCGCGTGGCTTACCTTCAATCAATCATCAATTTGCGGGACCTCTTGTCCTGCGTCTCTGTACTACATCAAATCGCCCCTTCATCTCGCATGAAATCTCGTAGTCACAGTTGAGCTGAATCATCTCCCTAGGACATCTATTCCAAATCTGTTCCACACACAGCACGCCACATTGAACTCGCATGCCATTTGCCATTCGCTTCAAGGGCAATGGCCTGCCTCCAGCTGAGCGCTATCACAGACAGAGTTTTTCATCCAAGAAATGTCCACCGAACCACCATATCCACTCATAGTTTCGTTCGCTGTCCAGCCGACATCTTTGAGAACCTATCTTCCATCTAGGTTACGACCACTGGTTCGACGAAGCCTTTTGGGCTGAAGCTGTGAAACATTGGGGCTATATCCGTGACAACGTTTATATATATTTCCACACAAAGGAGACGTCGGAGCGTGGCAACATCGACTATGCGCACGCACTATCTAAAGGCTGAGCAAGAGAGTCGGCGCCTGGGGAGGCGAGAGACATTGATGCA
This sequence comes from Tephrocybe sp. NHM501043, assembly GCA_018855915.1. Lineage (NCBI taxonomy): Eukaryota > Fungi > Basidiomycota > Agaricomycetes > Agaricales > Lyophyllaceae > Tephrocybe > Tephrocybe sp. NHM501043. The sequence goes on from JABCKO010023790.1 coordinate 50,505, forward strand.
AAAATTATTGGCTCGATCTGTCTCTTTTTGGACGGACACGAGCTAGGGCAAGCATGAGCTCTGAGTTGAACAAGTTTTCTGAGGCGAGGGCTACTTAGAAAACGACTTGGACGAGGCAGACGAAGAAGACGACGATGCAGACAAAGGCAAGGAAGACAAAGTGTGAGTCAATGAACATCATATTAGCTACAAAATAGATAAATAGATACAGGCGTGTCACACACCCCGCGGTTTATCAGGTTCAGCGCCACAACGAAAATCCTAATATTAGCTGGACACAAGTTACCCAATTTCAATCCTTCAACATCTTGGTTGTCAGCTGCGAAGGATGTGTGTACGCTTTGCACCTTTTAAACGCTGTAGTCCAGTTCTGCGGCTATATCTGCTGCATTGGACCAGTTACGAAACGATTAATGACATCGACTTTGATTTCATGAATACATTTCGAAGAACATCGCATATCCCAGATATCTGAGATTGACACAGACTTGAGCTGCGTTGATTCTAGGTATAGAAGGGCAAGTGCTCACCAGAATATTGAGTCCTTGTTACAAGCAGGTGTGAACAATAAAGCCAGCCATCTCTGTGATCATAGCCTCCGTACACTCGTGGCCAACGCCCTTGTATACACTTACTTTCTTTAAACCGTTCACTCCAACATCCAATTTGGAAGTCACAAACTCTTCACTGGCCTCCCATGGTACGAGCGTATCATCTGCACCTGATAGAACCAGGATCCGCTTCCCAAGAAAAGGATTTGTTGGCCCAAGGATCAGAGAAGCAGGATCTGACGTTAATACAAGATCCTTCAAGCCCTTTGGATAATATCGACCTTCCAATTCAACGTCACTGTGCTTCGCGCGGTAGGCGATCAGCTTGCTGTAGTCTGGGCAGCCGATTATTGGAATGCCGGTGGTGACGCGCGTGTCTATAATGAAGGGTTACCAAGTCATGTTTGGCCTATCGAAGATTTGGCGGCTTTCTTACCTGTGGCAAGTGTAATCCAAGTTGAGTGCCCACCGAGGCTTATTCCTGCCACACCCCATTCGACGATTGGATGTGGAGCATTGTCAGGGTACAGGAAAGAAGGTAGGAAATCGATTAAGAGTGAAACCTCCCTCGCGGTGCCGGCTTAAGGAGAGGAATGAGAATCGGCTGCCATAGAATATAATTTCTCGGCGAGAAACGCGCACTTTGAATGGAGTACATGTCCAAGCTATGTACAAATATAAACATCAGAAGCAAGACGAACAAAAGGATATGCACCACTGACGCGTGTCGTTCGTTATGCTTTGGGTTGGTTTTGTCTTTAGACCAAGCATCGTTTGCCTTGCTATCTACAAGGCGTTTGCCGTGGTTTCTTTGATCCTGTTACCGATGACTCCCATCTAGCATTCTTAATCGACTAATGAGACAAGGCACTGACGAAAGTAACGATGAGGAGGCTGCGAGAACCTTTCGCCTCAGTCTGTTCAATCAAAGATCGTGCAATGGGATCAATTTTCTGCGCTGAGTCGTATCTTCCATGGAGTAGAAAGAACACGACAACGGCTCTTCGTTCAGCTATAATCGTCGGTGTGGCAGAATAGATGTTCACTTCAAGCCCGGAAATGACTAGGGAATCCTTAGTGGGCGACATGAAAGTTAGAGATCGAGGACGACGAAGAAAGTGGTCAGGGAGATGGTGTGAACTGTTTTCACAGGCTGCATGTGATATGCCCACTGACACAGGAGTCGAAGGATTGCTGAAACGGCACATATATCTCAAGGGCAATATAAACTAAGGATTGGAGTACGGTAGAACACAGGATATAGATATCGAAATTAATATGCCCATCCGAGCTAGTAATGTGAACGGAGAACGGGAAGAGACGGTGACGGTAACAACTTACAAGGGCAGGTAACAAAAACGGCCGTGAGTCCCAAGAAAGGGTGGGATGATATCGGTTGATCGTGTGTCTACACGTCTACAGATGAAATCTATGTGTCAAAGTGTGTCAAAGCGATCCCTTGCCAGGCCCAGTGTGGTGTGATGGAGGATGCATGTCGTAACCAGTGATGGTGTTGATGGATATGAGAGATAGTAAGCTGTATGCAGCAGGAAAGGTATGGGTGCAAGGCTCAAGGGTGTGGAGTGAAGAAAAGCAGTGCAATTTACCACCTGCTTCCTCCACCTCCGCCACGCCCACCGTAGCCTCCATCCTGGCCACCGTAGCCACCACCTCCACCTCCACCTCCATAGCCACCACCACCCCATCGTCCGCCTCCTCCTCCTCCTCCACCGCGGCCGCGGCCGCCTCCGTAACGACCTAGCAGAGGTATCTCAGCACGACAAGCATAAACGAGAAGTTAGGTGAGACGTACCACGGCCACCGCCACCACCACCGTACATTGTCATCTCCTCAAGCTCTGGAGGGATGACGGCCTTGGCTTCGCGGAGAATACCCACAAGTTCACGGGCACTCTTGGCGTTGTCAGTGGTGAAGTAAGTGTATGAAGTACCCGTGCTACCGGCACGCTGTAGATAATTAATCAGAAAGGCTAGAAACAATATTGATAAGGGTAACGCACTCCTGTACGACCGATACGATGGATATAGTCTTCGCAGTTGTTGGGGAAGTCATAGTTCTAGAAAGAACGGCAGTCAACGACAGGGGTAGAGAAGAAAAGGAAGAGGTAACGCACGATAACATATTTTACATCCTTCACATCTGAGGAAGGAGCGACAGCCAACAGAAACATATGTAATGCGGAGCCAGGTCACACACATAGGTTTTTGAGATGGACAGGTGCACGCATAGGAAGAGGGACGACATGAAAAACAGACAGGCAGACAAACAGTCAATACACAATCAACAATAGGGTCACAACAAGCGCTTCGAGGCAAGCCCGCAAGGGAGAGGTCAAAGGAAATAAAAAATATAACCGTCACGTTACATCACAAGGGACAACTCCACCCCAGGAGGGGGTGAGTTAAACAGCGTGTCCAGGAGGAAGACAAGTGTGATAGACATCCGACGCGTGCGCATGAGTAATGCTTGTTTCGAGAGGCACCGGGCCAGCGAGCAAGGACACAGGTAATGTCCGACAAGCCAACCCTTCTCGAGCCAGTCACGCGTGTTCATCATCTACATGTGCTATGTCTCATTGAGTCTCCGGAGGGACGCTCCCGCAGTCCTTGAACGACGGACGGCCGGCGCGCAGCTGGTGTTTGGTCTCCAAACGATAAGCGATGTGGCGCAATAGTTACCGTGAGGACACCGCACATGCACAAGCAAGCCAGCTGGTGCGAAGCTACACCCCGCGAGGGGCAGAGTTCGCTAGAAGGGGGTATAAATGTAACGTAAAGTGGGCACGGGAATGCACGGTGACGGAGCGCTTGTCAGAATAGAGATAACGTACCGAGACCACGAGACGCAACGTCTGTGGCGATAAGAATGGGCGAGCGGCCGGCCTTGAATTCGCCGAGAACCCAATCACGTTCGCGCCTGAAATGAGTCAGATATCACGATGGAATATGATGAGAAGCAGGAGCTTACTGTTCTTTGTCGCCGTGAATGGCCAGTGCGGGCCAACCGTCTTGACGCAGGTACTTGGTGATGTCGTCCGCCACCCTCTTGGTAGCAACGAAGATGAGGACCTTTGCGTTCTCTGCGCTGATCTGGTCAAGATGTTTGATGAGTTTCGCCCGCTTCTCAAAGTCACTGCAAACTTCAATGATCTGTTGAATGTTGTGGTTGGCTGTGAGATCCATGGATCCTATGTTGACTTGAATCATATCGGACAGGAAATCCTAATGAGAAACATAAATTAATAAGCAATCAATAGTACTAAATGGAGGAGACAACATACGTTAGCCAGCTTCTGGACGTCTTTAGGCCAGGTGGCGCTGAACATGAGTGTCTGGCGATCAGGACGAATCTGGCCAACAATTTTGCGAATTTGGGGCTCAAAACCCATGTCCAGCATGCGGTCGGCTTCGTCCATAACAAGGTAGGTGACACGGCGGAGGTTCGTCTTTTGAGTTTCCAGCATGTCGATGAGGCGCCCAGGGGTGGCGATGACGATCTCGACGCCACGCTGCAGGTCGCGGATCTGCGGGCCCTTCGGGGCACCTCCGTAGATGGCGGTGTTGCGGATGCGGGAGTTTGAACTGTGAGTCAGAGTTTAGACCATAGAGTCGACTAGATGAGTGGAATGTGGCCACTAACCCGAATTTTGTGCACTCTTGTTGAATTTGCACAGCAAGTTCACGAGTGGGTGCGAGGACGAGAGCGATGGGGCCGTCGCCGGGAGCGAGGAGGGGTTGTCTGTGAATGAAATTTAGATTAGTCATCAAATTTGAAACGAGGACAACGCACGCATTGATATGGAGCATGGCGGGGAGAGCGAAAGAGATGGTCTTTCCGCTTCCAGTCTGGGCGATGGCAACAACATCACGACCGCTGAGAGCCATAGGCCATGCCTGGCACTGGATGGGCGTGGGTGAGTCGAAGCCTTGAGCGCGGATGGAAGTCATCAAGTATTCAGGGAAACCACACTCGTCAAAGGACTTGACGGGCCTCGGTACACCTCGTCCTTGGACCTTTTGAGACATTAGTAGATGGTATAGATCTGTAAGAAACGACATACCTTGATCTCCTTACTGCGCTTGAACTCGTCAATCTCAGACTGGGCGCGGTTGGTGACCCGCTTGTCTTCGATGTAGAAGTTCTTTTCAAAGTGCTCGAGCTTGGTGGTGCCCCAGTCAATCTGACGAAGACCGCCGCCCAAATTGGACATCCTGTCGTCGCCTCCCCATCCTCCACCGCCTCCGTAACCTCCACCGCCATAACTGCCTCCGCCGTATCCGCCGTAACTCTGCAATACGGTCAGCAAATATCAAACGAACAGCGGGGAACTCACCATTTTATGTTATGAAAATGTAAAGAAAGGGATGGGGGCGTGGTGAGTGCAAGGAACCAAGTTGGGCAGAAAGTAAAATTTCCACAAACAAAGGCTACCCGCCTTTGCATAGCATGTACAAATAAAACACTGCCACTCTACCGATCAGTTCGACGAAAAACCCCCTGGAATGTATTGACATGAAAGATCCGAAAGAAGTCTGTCTATGGAGATTACAATAGGCTGAATAGATAGGGTATATGCTGTATATGGCTGGGTAAATGAGAGTAGTGTCCGTGAGTGTGTGTGTAGATGGGAAGCGACGTAAAAACAAAGCGATCGTGACATGAGGGAACAAGCCCTGGAAAATTAAAGTGATCGACGGCAACCTTCAGTAAGGAGATATGAGTCATGGTGTTGGGCTCACGGTAACAGACTTCGGATGCTTGGTGGGCTACATGATGGTACAGATCGGTGATTTCTTCCGTTGTTTGATAGTTTCCTGAGGATACATCTTGCGCATCTGCTTGACGAGGTCCTCGAATACGTCCTGTATGTGCCAGTTCTTCTTTGCGGAGGTCTCGTAGAACGGAAGAGCCCATCGATTCGCGAGAGTCGAAATAGTCGTTCGCTGAACTTCACGTTCACTCACAAGGTCGAGCTTCGTGCCGACAACGACGATGGGTACCTACAAGCCATAGAGATGAGTATATGAAGCAAGAGAACAGGTTCAGTACTGACATTATCGCTGCCTTTGATTCGGTATATTTGTTTCCGTAGGTTGTCGACTTCTTTCAAACTCGCTTCATTCGTCAGACTGCAGAAGGGTTTAGTTTGCGTACGAGGGCTGAACTCTAAGAGTACTTGCCTAAATACAAGAACGAAACCGCGTCCTGACTGTGCATATAAATTAGAGGGTGGATCTTGGAGTGTGAAGAGTGCACACTTTGATGTATACTTCATTGAGTGACGTGAATTGTTCGGCTCCTGCAGTGTCCAGGACCTCGAGCTGTCGGAGAACGTGTCAGGCTTGAGCAGTGGGGCCCCGCGCTATCTGTTTGCCGATTACTCACCGACGACAGCTGCCCATCGACAGTAATCGTCCGGCGGTACTCCTCTACCATTCATGCAAGCGGTCAGTCTCAAATCAACCAGGATCGACGACAGCGTACCTTCTATTGTAGGGTCGTAGTTCTCCACAAATACATCCCTGATGAAGCGAACTGGGCCAAAGCTGAGGACCGGAGACACTTTCTGTATTCGAGATAGCGAGCGTACCTGTGAGCGCCGACTTTCCGACGCCACCAGCTGCAAGGAGAAAGAGAATCAGACGAAGCCGAGTTTAACGTGAAGTAGAGCAGACCGACCCCCGAGGACGACGATGTTGAACTGCTTCATGAATATGACCGTGGAGAGGGAAAGAGAGCGAGAAGGGAAGCAGGGTAACTGCCGTCCGTGAGAGCCGTCAGACGCGATGACCGTGACAGGACAGCCACACAATTGATTCTCAACCTTCATCATCACCATGGTCCGGCCAAGGACCTTTTTCGACTTTCAAGTTGATAATCAGCCTATTGGAAGGTATGCAATCTGTTGGAGTGCTTTATATGTGTTCTGAACTTTGTATAGGGTGATTTTCGAGCTCTACAATGACACGGCACCCAAAACAGTGGAAAAGTACGATCATTCATAATTTCTCGAGAAGTCAGATTGGCAGACCTCTGGGGCTCGTTGTGGAGTTCCTTCTGTGTTCAGTAATCGTGCAGAAAATCTGGCTCTTGCAAGAACCAGAATCATCAGTGCAACACTCGTCTCTCCAATCAATGGTTGCGCGAGTCAAACCCTTCTAGAGTTCCAATTGGTCTCGCTTTGTGCCTGGTCGCTTCAGCCAAAGATTTCGGGGTCAGTTGATAGAACCCAGTCAGGCCAGCCGGCACTGCCAGTTTGCTATTAACTTGGTTCGGGTTTTGTGCTTCGCCGCTCAAGTAAACTTCTTGATTGCGAGCGCGTATTCGACTTGGAATTTGTTTTCTAGTTCTAGTTGACTCGTTTCTGCACAAAGCACGACTCAGAAATGGCCTGCGACCTTCACTCTGACGCCACCTATATCTTACGATTTAGGCATTCACATTCTAACAGTTGCCTTTAGCTTCCGTGTGCTATGTACAGGCGAACGAGGTATCTCTCCAACCAGCCAGCACCCTCTCTACTACAAAAACAGCACCATCCACCGGTCAATACAAGATTTCATGATTCAAGGCGGTGGTGCGTCCTCCCTATCCCATTTCTATTTCACTGCTCACTTAAAGCGGGGGGACAGACTTTACCAAATTCAATGGCACGGGTGGGGAATCCATCTATGGTGGATCCTTTGCGGACGAGGACCTCGAGCGTCCACTTGACACGGAGGCCCTCTTGTGCATGGCAAACAAGGGCCCAAACACGAACAACTCCCAGTTTTTTGTCACACTGCGCGAGTGCCCACACTTGAACGGCAAACACGTTGTGTTTGGCCGCGTCATTAGCGGATTCGACATTGTGCAGAAGATCGCAGCATTTTCTGTGGATGGGAAGAGCCGGCCGCTCTCTCCTGTCGTCATCTCGAACTGCGGGGAGCTCGAGTTATGCAAGCCACCAAGTTTGTCTTCCTGCTCCTGTCGTTTTCCAAGACTTACACCTTGTAGCAAAACCAGCTGCGGAGGAAGAGTCCAAGAAGAAACGTTCCAGCAGGCGGTCGCGCTCGGAGTCCCGTTCAAGGTCTCGCTCCCCTTCCGACTCGCGGAGCCCCAGCCCCGAGCGCGAACGCCGGCGCCGTAAGAAGAAAAAGTCCAAACGCAAGCACACCCCTTCACCCTCCCCGCCGCCTGATTCCAAAGTTCCTGGTGAACCAAGAGAGGAGACAGAGGAGGAGTACGACGCGCGACTCGAGCGAGAGGAGAAAGAGCGGCTCGAAGAGGCGAGGAAAAAGGAGCTTTTGAGGATCAAGGAGAAGTATGAGCAGGAGATGGAGGAGATGAGTAAGAGAACTGGGGGAGTACGATTCAAGGGTGCGTATTTCTTTCTTTTCTGTGACCTATGGTTCATGGATGATACGATGTTGGTGTTTGCAGGCAGGGGAAGGATGAAGTATCTGGATCCGGAAATGCAAAGCTCGCGATGACCCACAAATGCGGACAGCTTGGTTACTTGGAACAATGGGACGCTGAGTTGAAGAGGATTATTTGGTTTCCACCATTAGTGAGCAGCACCAGCCGCTTTTATCTAGTCTCTTTGGAAACCATGTTTCTCTTGTTTGTTCCATGAGAAGGGGCATACATACCTGATTTCATGTTCTTTTTTTTTTCACTCTCCACTGTGCTGATAGAACCATGTCGCACCTTGCATACGCTCTGTCAATCCTCCATTATCACCATCGTTACCCCGCAGAGCTAGCCCTAGTCAGCTGGGCTCACTCGCGTCACTCCTTTCTATCCCGCGAAGTCTCTGATGCCATTTTTCAATACCGAAAGGCTACAGAACTATCGAAGAGCCTTTTTCATTCCTGATCACATTCAACAGGAATGGCTTGCTGACAGACACTGCACGAAATTTTGATATCCAACTCCTTCATCTCCTCCAACTCTCTCAACTCTCTCGCCCCACTCATTATCATCCATCTTGGTCTATAAACTGAATAGTTGCCATTTCCCGAATATTGTTTCCTTGTCATCGAGGATCTCTTTCCATTCCTTCTTTGGCCTCACTGGTACAGAGACAAACCGAAGATCGAGATGCGTTATCGAAGGAGAATGTGAGGCTCTTCCTTTGTTATGAAATATATCCAACGATCCCAACCGCACGGGGTTAGATTTCCCGGATCGCAAGTTAGACTCGGTTGCATGAAATTTCTTACATGTACCAAATGTGTACGCGTTGTCTGCAGATTAGGATAACTGTCATCTTTTGGAGCATTCAAAGCTAAGGACAACAAGGTTTTGGGTGTAATGTAACATATGACAACCTGAAAGGGCTTGGACTTTTGGCTTCAAGGTCGGGAATATGATCGATTACTACGGAATTCGCAAGTTCCGGAAATGGCCATCGCAATGTGGCGCTACGGAGAGCAGACTCAACAAAGAGTCCAAGGGCTGTCAGAAGCGTCTCTGGTAGGATACCGCGTGCCATTTAGAGGCGCTGCAGAAGCGAAGATCATGCTAAGTAGCACATTGGGCATGCACTTGCGAGGAGCAACTGCAACATAGTATGGCATTTTTCCAAATCAGCGAGAGAGATCTCGTTCCGTACCGCCGCTGACCTCAACAATACTTTGCGCAGTTGAAGGCGAGAAATCCGTGGCTGGGCCTGGCCATTCTATTCCTCTGACAGGATATACGAGTTGCTAGATCCTGCTTTGCATTCGGTGACATCGGTAATATGTTTTAGATTGACAGGCATACGAAGACGAGTAGATCTGGTTTAGATGGTCAATCAAAAATCGTTGCGACGTCGACTGAATAAATCTTACCGAAAGATTCCCATTAACGGGGTAAGGAAACAGAGCAAGAAACATGTTGCGTCAGATATGGCATTGGAACAATCAGTTTGAATTAACTCCTGTGATGAGAAAAAAGGAGATAGATTCCTATGGTAGGGGTTTCTGGGTAAAAGGATACCAATGGGACTTGAAATTCGGATACAGCCAGGGACAAAAAATAATATGTCCTCTGTGAGGGTCGAACTCACGACCTCAGGATTACTGTGGAATGACCCACATCATATTGCTATGAGACCTGCGCTCTAACCAACTGAGCCAAGAAGACATTACAACACATAAATAGTATTTAAATAGTATATAGATCATGGCCTTCTTCGGCAAGTTCCGTTCAGCACATCTGTGACTGACAAATTGCATGGGACGAAATTTAGCAATTTCAAGGAATCACAAATGCGTACGATCACCCTGTATCGAATTTTTGTACATTCTACTGACCAAATGTTCATACAGCTCCGAAGAAAGCCAAGAAAATCTCGTTAAACGAGTTCCTAGGGGACGATGGTGAGTTTTTTGTATCGTGTGCTGTTCTCAATACCCTCGGGTTGACTTTTTTGCGTTAATTAGCTTTAGGGTCATGGGCGGACGAGATGGATTCGCTTCCCAATGCTCGTACGTGGCAAAGATTTGCAATTGGTTCACAGTCTTATACCAAGCAATAGCCGCTGCTCGCAGTGAAGACGATCAAGGAGGCCGTCCTGGTTACGGCCGACGAGACGACTTTCTCTCCAGCCGACGTGAGCCTATTCAAGACTTATCACGGACTTTAATTGACGCGTTCACAGCCGATAGAGGTGGTCCGCCCAGGGAAGATATACCCTTGCCCACACAGCCTCCCTACACGGCCTTCATTGGCAATCTAGCCTTCGATCTTACGGAATCTGAACTGGAGGACTTCTTTGACCCAACCAAAGTTCGTTTAATCACGTAGCCTTCACTTGATCTGCCCCTGACACTTTACAAGACTAAGTCTGTGAAAATCATCAAGGATCGTGAAGATAAGCCCAAGGGCTTTGGCTACATAGAGTTCGAGGACCTTGACGGATTGAAAGATGCAATCGCAAAAAGCGGCTCTGTGAGACGCCTTTTCAGATACTCTGGTTGCAAGACTGATCTATTTCAAAGAACTTTTCTGGCAGAACCATACGGGTTAGCGTCGCTGAACCTCGTAAGTCCTAAAGTCGGCTACTGTGACATTTTCACCTGACATTTTCACAGCCAAGGAACGTAGTGCGTTTGGTGGAAGCGGAGGTGGTGGCTTTGAAGATGACGCCAAATTTGATAATCCCTGGCGCCGTGACGGCCCTCTCCCAGATGCGCCTCGCGATTCCTCTCGCCGTCGCTTCGATGGTCCTCCTCCTGAGCGCGAGCGTCTCCCCAGCGTTGCAGAGGGTGTCAGCGATTGGCGCTCGAGCCGTCCTCGACCCGTTGTTTCTGAAGAACCACCTCCCCGTCGCAGATCGGGCTTCTCTACGCCGGAAGGTCAGCCCAGCCCAGCCGATCAGGCAGAGGTTTGGACTAAAGGCAGCAAATTTGTGCCTACTGCTCCATCTGAGGAAAGATACGGAGGTATTCGTGGAGGCAGGGGTGATATGGGCCCTCCAAAAGAAAGTCCTGCGGACGAGGGCGACTGGAGGTCCGCCAGATCAAAATCTAGTATTTCACGTAAGCTCTACCATTTGTCGAATGTACACCCTATTAAGATTCCTTCAGCCGCCAGTTCCACACCTCCCACTCCTGCCAGGAGAAAACTCGAGCTCCTCCCCCGATCTGGCACACCTTCCGCAGCACAGAGCCCGCTCTCGTCTCCTAAAATGGCGCCCACCCCTGCCGCCGCTCCTTCCAGTGCACGCGCCAGCCCGTTCGGTGCTGCACGTCCAGTTGACGTCGCAAGCAAAGAAAAAGAGGTCACTGAACGCCTGGAAAAAGAAAAGGAACTTCTTAAGGAGCGCCTCCCCATGTCACGCACTAACTCCCGCCAGGCTTCTGAGCGGACTCCTCTCACCAGCACCCACACTATCCCTACCAGCGCTGCTGGCAGCGCAGTCGGTTCGGCTTCCCCCAAAATTGCCCCCAAGTCACTTGCACCAAGCGTGAGGCCCACTTTGAGCTTCGCAAATGCTGCAGCGGCGAAGAAGGAAGCTGCTGTTAAGGAAGACAAGAGCGATGAAGTGGAGAAGGTCGCCGAGAAGGTCGCTGAGGTAGAGGTTTAGCCATGTTCTTGGACCGATTATCCTGCATTTCTTTTACGGAATTGGCCGTCTTTGCTGTTTGAAAAGAATTATTGTCGACTTCATGGATCTGAGCAGAACCGTTGCTTGCTCCGCATTTTGCCCTTGAACAACTGATGTGTGCGTGAGGTGTTTATGCTCCATGGGGAGACGAAGGTTTGATGAATAACGATAAACAAATGAGACTTCCCCACTTTCTCTTGATTTCCCCAGTTCCGAGCAGCGCCAACCACGTTTTTGGCCACTATCTGCCACTATGCGGCGTTCCTTCGGTGCTCTTCTGCATCTTGTCTTAACAGCTTCTTTCGCCCGGTTCACGATTTCTTTACAAAGCAGTGTGCTAATTGGAGTTCTATGCCGTACCGCTGTGAATTCGTTCCTTGTGCAACTGCATTCAAGTCCATACTTATGTATGGCAGAGGGCGTTGCCGCATGCCCTGTAGTTGTGGCACCACATTAGTCGGATCCGAGCTGCGTGACAGAGGGTCGACCAATTACATGGCACCTGGAAGTAAGGGGATCAAAGATATTTCAGGTGTAAGGGGCGCCGGACGTTACGACATCATAATTTGACGTTACATGGCCGCGTGCCTCAACATGATTTACTCAAATATAGCCCTCTCTAGCTTGCTTCATCCCCAAGTGCATACCACCTAACCGTTCTGAAATTTCCCCCACTTTTCGTTCGTGTCCCAACCTCTCTCAACTCCAATTTCCCTCATCTCTGCCTTTCACACCAGGAACATGCCTTGGACTCCACTTGAATGCGTGCAGCTAGAACACGGTGTCGAGGAGTCGCTGCCGAGAGGCACCAGCCAAGACCCTATGAGTCGGCTTCCTCCTGAAATATTGTCAAGGATCTTCGCCCTTTGTCTTAATGACGACCTTTCCGCGTCACCGAGCGTCTCACATGCCCCCCTTCTACCAGGAAGGATATCCCGACGCTGGCGCGACATATCCATATCTACACCAGAGCTGTGGACCTCGTTTCACCTCCATCTCGAAGATCTTCATTCAGACGAGGCGTCCAAAGCTACCGAGATCAACCATGCTTTGGAACTCTGGGTTGGAAGATCCGGCTCGCTTCCATTATCCCTTGGTCTCTATTGCTCCGCCTTCGGACGCATGGTGCACACGATGAGACCTCTTGTTAAACATCTTATCGCATACTCTCCCCGATGTCGCCGCTTCGTCTTGCATCTTGGGCAGATGCGAAGAAATCCCACCCGACCATACCAGGGATATCCTTGGTTTCGACTCCCATCGCGGTCATCATTTCCCTTCCTTGAGGAGGTAGATCTTGATCTCCCATTTCGAGACGCCTTAGCGTTCTTGGGACCAGCGATCAATTCAACTCCCCGCTTACGCGACATTTCCTTGGCCGGCACACCTCCTAGTCTACTCACTGTCCTTCCTCATTCGACGTTAGGTCAACTCACCGATCTTCGCACGACGTCTGTAGAATCAGTACAAGGATGCTGTGAGATCCTCAACCTTTCTCCACGCCTACGGAGCTGCAGGTTTGATCTCCGTGTTGATGAACGGGGCGTGGCTACAAAGCAAGCGCTAGCGCCGATCCTCCATCGAGAGCTTGACAAGCTTTACGTGGGACCGACGGATCTAGAGACTTTCTTCGACTCGGTCACCCTTCCCGCTCTCCAAACCCTCAGTATCAACGCCGTGGAACAAAAGGGAAGATGGAGCCAACGGAGTTTCATCGACTTCTTCAATCGCTCCCAATGCTCTCTCACCAAACTCTCTCTCTTCAACGTCAAGCTGACTTCGGTCTTCTTGACTGAGTGTCTAGAAATTCTTTCCAAGACCCTCGTTGAACTGCACATCGAGGGTGGGCAGAATCGATTCATCTCACAGTCGGTCTTGCACGCCCTGACGTACCAGAAGGAGGAGGGCAAACGTGCTCGGAATCCTGCCCTTCGTTCTCTTTGCCCGTTGTTGGAACGTATTCGAGTCAGGGGGCATATTTTCGAGGAGGACGCCTCTGGACAAGATATGCTTGATATGCTTGAATCAAGATTTCTTCAACCTTTCCCCGTTCAAGGCTTGAACCGTCTTCGATGGGCATTTGTTGGAGGAAACTACACCCAGAATGATTGGGAGAGAGTCGAGGCATTGAAAGATGGGGGCTTGGAGTTGATTGTGGTTGAGGAGGGGGAGAACAAGTATGTGCCGGACTACTTGGGTGATCCAAGCCTATTTGACTGAGCGTCGTTCTCTTACCAAACTCAGAGTTAGCGCTGACCTACTGATTTATTGCTAAAAGGAATGAATGACGTTGTTGCATCGTGTAGTATATTTACCAGTTTGTCGAATATGGGTGTACTACATGGTATTTCACTTTAATAACGTGGACTCTCCAACCCAGTACTTAGTGGAGCAACTACACTATGGTCGAGTCTGATAAGATAACATTTGGTTGAGCTCCACTGATATGTATGATACCGTAATCCATTTCAACAGTTCAACCTCGAGTCAGGCCTAGATTCTATCCTAAATTCTCCCTCTATATATCTCTCTCTTGACTTCACACCTACCTTTACACCGTTTGATTACAATTGCCTCAAACTCGAGAGAACTTTACCACCCGTAGATCTTGGTGTACCCGTGTCGTACGCCATTTCGTGTTACGGCGCGTATGGTCAAGGGTCACCCAGTTTCACTGTCGTACGAGGACAAATGACAGTTTTTACAAACTCTGAATCCGAGAGTGTTTCAATGTCGTCGTGAAGTACGCAGGCCAACATTTTCTAGATGATACTCAGATTAGTGATCTGCGCGGACAGTACAACCTCTATGCAGAGTCTCGGCGTTTGGTTGGACATCGATGTTCCCGTTGTTCCCTTCTGTCACGGATTGTTCAAAGGAGACCTCTTTTTCGACTTGACGATGGTGAACGGACAATGAAACATGCTGCTTGCCTTGTTCTTGATGTCACAAACTTACCGATCTTTTCTAATTTCTCGGAACACCCTCGTCAACATTTCCCTATATTTCGTTTACTCCTAGCTACGTATTTCTCCTATGTTACTTCTCCTTATTCTTTCTCCTAATTTTATCACGTTGTACTATATTTTGAAATCTTTCCCTATTTGATCTTACTCTGATTCGGATTTCCCTATTTCAACTACTATAAAACCTCATGTATTCAGTGAATGTCTTCAGGCAATTAACGCAGTTGTCTCCCTCTTGCTTACTTGCTCATTCAGTCTTGAGTCTTTTCAAGAAATCTTGAACGAGCCTTGACACTTGAGGTCTGCGGTCAAGAGGTCTTATCGAGCTTTTCTTGCAATCTGGGCACGAATTTCAGGTACATGACCGTGATTGTGATGTTTTTATCCTTGACAAGCTTGAAACTTTGTTCTTGGTGCTGATGTCATCTTGTTCTTACCAATGGTGTAGGAACGAACCTATTGACACTGTTCTCAACCTCCATCATGACTTCCAGCTAGTGCACGGAGGTCTCAGGCCTGAGAATGTAGTGAACCGCAAGGGAATCCCTGTTCTCATTGGCTTTTAAAATCTACCCACAAATCCTAGATATATCTGCGAGAAAAGTGTTGTCTATGAAGGTGAAATTGAGCCGATACCCAGTATGCAGTCATCTCATGAAATATTTCAACTCCTCGTCGCATTGTACAACTTTGGGGGCCCCGTATGTCCTTTACTGTTTCCTTCCAATGCACCACACTAATTCCTTGTCCCGTTTGGAGAGCACAATGTTGGTGGCTCGGTATTCCAATTAATCTTAAGGATGACACGTCAACTGCCGATCTGTATGAAGCAGCTTTGACGCAACCATGGAGCAATCTTGTAAGGCGCTCACAGAAGAATATCCCGAAGAAGATGTGGTTTACTAATTTTTTTTTTCTAGGAACTGACTTCAATCAAGTTTGTTACACTTCTGCAATTTGCAGCCTACAAAGACAATGATCACCCTCGTAAAATATCTTTTCGACAAACATGTGAATCTGACTATCGTCGGTATGTGCATCTGGGACGTGAAGGGTGACTGGGCATGCAGGGGGGCCGTGCTGATGGATGATGGGGCATGAAAGTGTCTATATGTAGCTGGTTCCCCGACCACCCAGCCATTATTTTCACACAATGTAACCTCAGATCTCAACTTCAAGCCACCATGACCATTACTATCTACTTTTCTAGCGCCTACCTTCCTCGACTCGCGCTATCTACAGTTTCTGTCCAAGAGGTGATGTCCACTGAACAATCATGTCCATCATCGGACATCCAGATGAAGGAAATTTCTGCCGAGTGGTTATTACTCACTGGATGCGACTCTGACATATACAAGGGTACCATGATGGCTCATGAACAAACGAGGATTTTTGACGTGATTTTGATGAATTGCATCGTCAAGCCCAATACAGGTAAACATCTCTCCGAATTATATGGAAAGAAGTCCCTTTATGCCTAGGACTCTACCATGGGATCAATGACCCAAGTTTCGGATGCATTGTTTCTCTGTATGGTGGAGAGCCGCTTCTTATGTTCTATCACATGGACTGTAAACTCCGGTATGTTGGGCCTTAAATCCTTTCAGATACTTGGCTTGTTCTAACTGTTATTGCCAAAGCCTAACGCTGGCAAAATTGGTCATCGGACTTCACCAAAAAAACATTGTTGATAGTGGACTCATCCCGTCTAGAGTTCTGAACCAAAAAGGCATGCTCCAGCTTGTCGGTGTTCACCCTGGCAGGTCTAGCCACAGTCATGAATGTGATATTAGTGTGAAGATTATAGAGGCTTTTGGAACACCGCCGCTGCGTTACACTCGGAAAAAAATGCAAAGAACTCTGTAATCTCTTGATTGATATGCCATTCTGGGGACCACGTACATGCTTCAGCGTGTGTTTGTCACGATTTTTTCTCATTATTATAATTTGCAGGTACCCTTAGCTGGTTTGGACAAAATTACACAGCCAATTTAGTTAGCTCTGCTGCTGATATTTTTGAGTTTCATTGATTCAATGATCTTGATTGGGATAAACAAAGAATCTGGGACAAAGCTGTGAGACATTGGGACCGCATCCTTGCAAACGCAGGCCACTACTCCCATGGAAAGGACACCCCTCAACATGGCAATATTGATTACCAGCACTATCTAGATATTGAAAAGAAGACTCGGGAGGCTGAGGAGCTGGAGTCATCGATAATGCTGTGGAAGGACGTTGCAGGTCATGAGGGGCACGATGTTGCCAATAGTCAGATGGGTCCTGAGTGGGACAAGCATTTGACGCTGATGGCAGGATCAAGGCAAGGAAATCGGAAATGTATAGCAGATTGATGCCAACAAGATACAATTTACATGACTGCCAGTGCAACAAGTGACATAGTGTCAACATGCATCTGGGATCTACAGTTGATCTGAAAGCCGGTGTGGAAAGTGGAAAACCGCAAAAAAATAGCAGCCCTAAGAATACCAATAATAGGAAGTTTCCCCCTGGATGAAGTGTCAGTTGTTCTGTGAAGAGCAGAAAGAAATTACAAAAAACTTACATATGAATGCATGTACTGTGGACATACCATTACACTACTTCTTCTGCGACCATGACACATACATGTCTATGTAACTGTTCCGGGAACGGTCTTCAACTTCTCTGTAGACTTCCTGTAATATGTCGGGGGTCATGCCCGTAGCAGAAAATGTAGCATTGAAGGCTGCAAAGGCTTTATGCAAGGTTGTAGCCAACACTCGGCCTATCCTTTCAGCGCTGGGATCTAGGGGATTTCAACCGCTGATCATAGACTCATATATTGATAAAGATACCTTGACCACTGCCATTCAATAAGCACCTAATTTGAGTGCTGTTGACTTCTCTGTGATAGGACTGTATTGGGCCTCATGTCATACACAATGAATATGATAAGGGCTCATGAAAAACTAGCGGTCTTTTCCAACGTTGATTTGAGGGACGACACATAAAGTGGATTGACGTTCCTCTGCTTCATGAAGTTAAGAAGGATGTCATTGAACCGTTCCATAGTTGGTCCAATGCCATGTGGGCTATCGGTGTAGAGCTGGGCTACAGCATCCTTGATAAGGAGGTACCCACAAGGTTTCAATAGGGAAATAATACGCAGAAAGACCTCATCCAGATGTGGAAGCTAAGAAGGGAACCATATTCTTCAGCAAAGCAGTGAAGAGAAGAACCATCAAAATAGCGTACGTGGGTAAGTGTAAATCGAGCATGCACAATGTCAAAGCTTTCAGGCTCAAATGGCAGAGATCCTGATGCATCAAGTTGAAGAAACTTGATGTTAGGAGGAAGGGGCTGAGGAGGAAGGGGTGATATGTCGATGGCTGTGATTGTGGCATCAGGATATTCACACGCAGCTTGAATGGCCCTGCAAAACCCATTAGTAACCCTGCGCAAGCATCTCGCAGAGGCGACGGATACCAGGCACCAGAGCCACAACTATGAAGCTTCCATTGTCAGAATAAAAGTTGCTGTTCTACTCGAACTATCTCACCCAATCTCAAGGATTTGTTTGGCACCTTCAACTCTTGGTGCATACGAGAGCTTGTGTCCAAGATACGAGACAATGCCATTGTGTAATTCGTCCAGCCTGCAAGATGTGGTATGAGTTAGAAAGCATCTTGGTGAAAATGCCTTGGAATTACCTGTCCCATTCTGCAGAGTCATTCTATATATGCATGATTAGAAAGGATCATGATAAAGGGGTTGGCGCTTACTGGTAAGATATACGGTGCATTTGTGTTGTGGTAAGTGCAAGGTAAGTCGTCAATGTCCGTCATGGTAGGTGTGAAATGGCCTTTCCAGCACAATCACTGTAAAGCAAGCATTAGATAGCAGTTGAATCACACGATGATAAGGTAGAAAATCAGACACAAGAGACTGTGATAAGTGCTCATTAGATTCTCTGGGGCTAACTAATGTACATTTGAGTCTTATATACCATAGGTAATGGAAGTTTCCATAGGCTTTGTAATCGTAATCGTTCAGTAAGGAAAAGTAGAATCAGAGCGGGACCGAAGGAAAGTCACACTCCTGCTACATACACCCTCCAAGCATCACAAAGAGATGCTCAATTAATCGGTGCTAGCAATGACCATAGCCCTGTCAACCGTAGCAAGAACAATTCCGTCATTCTGGATGCTGCCAAGGTCAACGTCCAAATCGACAGCGGAAAATTTGTCCACCGTAATCTCCTGAATACTTGGCACCGGAGTGCCAAATCCAATAAGGTCGTGTTTGTCAACGGGGAGCAGAGGAGGTGCTTTGGTTGGCTCAGGAGCAAGGTTAAGGCCAACAACCCCACCATCCTCCAGGTCCACCATGTCAGCAGAGCCAGATGTGAGTGTCGGTGTCGTATTCCCCTCCATATTCCAATCCCCAATGTCTCCCTCAGCCACTGAAACACCTGCCGAGGCATCAACCGATCCAAAGTTGTCCGGGAACATTTCACGCAATGAATCATGATCCACCATGAGTGGAGAGCCCATAGCCATGGACTGGATCCCCGCAGGTGCGTTTCTACCCTGCTCGCCTTGGAAGTACTGCTGTCTGTTCCGATACCTCCTATGCTTCTTGTTATTGTCATTGTTGTGGAGATGAGGGTTCACCATGCATTTGTTAGGTCGCCCGCCTCCAAAGCAAGAGGAGTAGGGGCAATAAACTCTGGAGTTGTGCCTGAAAGAAGAAGCTGTCCTCCCCGCCTGCCTTGCTTCCTCCCTTCACAAGTTCTCCCTCTTCCTCCTAACTGATTCAACTGCTTCAATGAGCAACATGTCCTGAAATAGCTTATTCTGGGTTGCATCAATGACCTCCCTGTCCTGCTGGTGAGCAATTTGTCTGAGCTCAGCCTGGGATGTAGCCACCTCCGGAGAAACCTGGAAGTACTCAGCGCTGAGTGGGGTGCCCGGATGTTCTCCTGGGATGCAGAACTTCCCAATAGACCTAGTATCTGCATTATAGGCCTGAGCAAAGTTGATGTATCCCAAAGGCATTGCATGTGGTGCCCTGCCCGTATGTGCACCCTGGCTCCAGGAAATGTACTTGGCCACCTGACCCCACGACATGCGTGTCCCAGCTCCCTCCATGTCCAGGCCCTTGATGACAAAGACCTCAACATCCAATCTCTTCACAAAACGGTTCTTGAAGGCGTAGTGCCCGTTACTCATTATATCCGAGTGACGATAAACAGGAGAGTGGTGTATATGGTGAGGAGTAGGGGTATGATTGTGGCAATGTGTAGAGCAATAGTAGCGTGGTGATCTGTGGAGACCAGGCTGAGGATGAGAAGTAGAGGAAACCAGGAGAGAGGCTTGTCGAGTCTTTAGTTCTTCTGCCCTTTTTATGCTATTCCTTCCAGCCCCCATTTCCAAATTTGATATACACAAGGCATCCACACTCTTGTGACTATCTCCAGAGACATGATCTGTGCCCTGAGGTAGAGATGAAACATTAGAAACACCCAAAAGTTCAAGATAAGACTGCAGAGCGTCGAGATGGTCGATCTTGTTTGTAAGCAAGTGTAATGGGAGGCTGCCTAATTAGGTAGATGTCACGTTACACGGAGTTGAGTCTTGCAGAGGGAACTGTTGTAAGTCCTGTATTCTGAAAGTCTGTCTGTAAAGTACAAATAATTCTACTTTATATACTGTTCTTAATTATGAGTATCATGAGATATTTTGTAGCCCCCGAGACTATAATACATGCATATACTTGGAATGTATCGGATGATACCATGATGGGGGCAATGATGAGATCATTGCCGAGTTCCCGCTACATACGCCCTCCCAGTCGGTTCAAGGAATTGTAACGACTTTTAGTAAATATAAAAAGAAAAGAAATATTAGTCCATTAACCTTGTTAGAAGTCCAATTTGTCTTCTGAATATCTATCCAGAGGATGTCGAGTTCTCAAAGTTAATCAAGTCTCTGGCATCAACATCATCGTAATTAATGAGTAACATGTCTTTGTCCATAGGGATCACCTCCGATACAATAGGGTTCTTGCCTTTTCTGGTGTTACATTTTTTGCCAGGGTGAATTTTGGCAGAGGGGGATTGATTGATGGTTACTTTGGGGTTACAGTTATTTGCATCAATAGCATGATTGATGGTCT
>JABCKO010023791.1:0-61373 GCA_018855915.1 Tephrocybe sp. NHM501043
TTATGCGGCCGTGTTGGGCGAAGGCCGGATTGAACTTTTAATACGATGCTACTGACTTGTTGGATTTGAGCAAAGGGAACTTCGCCTGTGAAGATCTGCCTCCGACTTGGTTAGAGCTTGTAATGTTTAATGACATCGATACTAAGAGGGAGGAGCACACCTCGAACAAAACACACCCCAGCGCATACACATCGCTCGCAGCGGTGTTCTTCAGCTCCTCCACCTCTTGATCATTATCGTTGTTGGGGCTTTCGACAGCAAACAGCTCAGGCGCTTGCCACCTGACGGAACCGCCTCGCGAAACGCTAGAGGACTGCGACGTCCACGCCATGACCTGGGAGTCTGACATCGAGGATATACCAAAGTCGGCCAACCGCGCCCGGCCGACACTGTCAACAAGGATATTGGGCTATTCGATGGACCGTATCAGACCGGAGGATAATAGAGGAGTGTGTATTGACAGATGAGGGTACGCACGCCTTTCAGATCCCCGTGGATCACGCATTTCTCGTGGAGATATGCAAGCCCGTTTGCTACATCGGCGGCCTACGCACATAATGGAAGATAAGTAGCGATCTCGCTCCGATTGAGTTGTGAACATAAGCACCAGGAAACGTCGAGGAGCGGTCGGCTTCTTCTTAAGATACGTGCGGATGTCTCCGTTGTCCATCCACAATGTGACGATGGAGACGCGAGGATCGTTGTTGTTGAGGTACAGGCCAAAGAGGGTCAGGATGTTTGGGTGCTGCAGTTGTCGCCACAATATTGCCTCCTTCGCAGTTTTCTATGCCCCCGAATAAGAATGGGCGACGGGTCGACGAATGGGTATGTACCTTCAACGCATAATCAATGTGGACCTTTTGATACAGACGTATAGTCTTCAAGCACACGACTTGGCCTCTAAAAGTGCCCTTGTATATGTCGGCAAACCCACCAGCAGCTACAGGGTGTTGTCCTAGCTGTACAACGTCCTTGAGCTCGTAGCACGTAGGATATAGCCCAGATTCGGCGGCGATGCGTTGTGTAGCTACAGTAAGGTCCTTGAGAAAGTGCGGGTCAAGAGGGGAATCAAGATCTAGCAGCTGACAGGTAGTTGTGAGGCTGGTGGAGTTCCTTGCACTAGAGGATGAACGGACCTGTTGGAAAGAGTCCAGTAGCCTCTGTGCGTCCGAGAAGTTGCATTTCAGGAGTTTCTTGTACAGTTCCTTGCCTTGCAGTATTGATGTTACACGAGCTATGAGATCGGCCAGGCTGTAGATGCGATTGAGCAATCGATGTGTTTAGAGTGGCTGACAAAACGAACTGTTCGACATCCATCAGTGATCTTTTAGAAACTCGCTAGCAGCATTTGTAGCTCAATTACTGCGAATAGGGGGGATAATCCGTGTGACTCTTCCTGAAAACATATTGTGGGTCTGGAAAGACACAGAAGATAAGAGGACTTACTGGAAGCACCGAGGAGAAATCAAGAACTCGAATGAGTGTTATCAACAAACTGACAAGCTCACGGGGGGCACGAGGTTTCGTGCTTTAGCGCCCTAGGCCTGACAGGTTCAATGCACGGGATTCTTCCCCCCGCATCATTGCCGCTACTTGCTATCGGATTATCATTACCAAGTAGCTCATAGGCCTGGGTTTTAAGGTGAGCTGAGATACTTCTGAGGCGATTCAGAGGCGCAGGGCAGTAGAATGATGGATCTGTGTCGGCGTTGTAGATTTCAGCGAACTGTTGTCGAGACCTCAGCAGCGAGGAAGAAGCATCTGTGAGCGTGAAGGGATTAAGAGTGATTTATCACGATAGTTGCATCTAGTGGATATCGTAGATGTATTTGATCGGCAGTGATTGATTGTGGCGGTCAAATGTTCCTGATGAGGGCGGTGAAGTTGTGTGACAGGCACTGACAGTGGAGTGGTTGCCTTCCAACTACGACCAGAGATGCCTGCACAGTACGCCCCGATCCCGTCGCAGCACGACGCCGACCGCGAGCTCGACGCTGCGTTCGAGGCCGACGACGACGACGGGCACACGACGGAGAGCACCGCCTTGGTCCCGCCTCCCTGCGAGCCCGCCTCGTCCATCCCCGGCACCCACGACTTTGAGCCGCGAATACGCATACGACTAGCCCCCGCCTGGTTCGCCCCCTGCTCCGTCTCCGCGTGCTCCCCCAAATGACTACGGCAACTCCAACGGCTTCCTGCCCACATCCCTCCGCAGCCGTGTATACACCACGGGCCACTCATCACACTGAAGCTATTGTCACCTGCTTGAACTGCTCTGGAATCGACCACAGACTCGATGTGAGCGATTTAAAAAAATTGATATACAACATGGATATAAAGTAGTGAGCCTCAAAAATAAATTTACAGTGCGTGCGATTGTAGTCGAAGATGTGATAGGTGATATGATGTGATCTCAATAGTCCTCTCCGTCATCCGAGTTAGAGGAGGGTGGAGGTGGGGTCACAGGAGATGCGCGGCCTATCTCCTCAATCTCTTTTTCTTGAATGATAGGGGCTTGTCTCGCCAGGGTAGCATTCTCATATGACTCCTCAGAAGGTATTGTGAGCAGGTGGTCCGTTAGACCTCTCTGCCGTCTCATGATTCTTCGAAACTTCTCGGAAATTCCCTATCCATGGATGTTGCAAAAGTTCTAACGCGGTGGGTCGTGTCATTGGATCAATAATAAGGCATTGCTTGATGAAGTCGATTCCAATTTTGCTGAGTTGCCCAGGCTCAGGGAGTGGGGGAGGTTGTGTTGCTACTCCAATATGAAACATGATTGCCCTGCAAATGAATTGAATCATTCATGCCCTTGCAAAGGGGTATTTTAAACATACCACTCGTTCTGCAAATTGCTCCAAGGTTTCTTGCCGGTGGCACATTCAAGAACGACGCAACCTAAGGCCCATATATCCATTGCACCTTTTTTACCACGTTTGTCGTTCTTGATGATCTCTGGTGACATGTACATCGGAGTGCCGATGAGGCTATCATCCACCTCCAGCCCGTTCAAACTTGACATGCCATTAGGAGACGGTGAACTATCGGGCGAGCGCTGCGTAGTTTTCTGGTTCTCGGCCAGGATCTTTGCGGCTCCAAAGTTAACAAATTTAATGGCTCCCAGATGGTCGAAAAGAATGTCTTCAAAGTTGTGAGAAGGGAATTGCAAAGTGGTGGAAGAGAAGACTCACTTTCTGGTTTAATATCACGATGAATAACGCCTTCTTTGTGAAGATAGGCAAGCCCTTCCAGCATCTGCACTGTGTACACCTGAATGATGTTCTCGTCCTCTATTCGTCCGTAATTCCCCCACGCGCATCCTGTGTCGAAAAAGGCCGCATGGCACGCAAGCGTTCCAAAACTACGGCCGCCTGCGGCCGTTCCATGGGCTGGAGATTCCAGCAGTCTTCCATCAACGCCCATATCTCTTTCGTCAGGCCCCACTCGGTCCAGGGCGGGCTGGAGGCTGAAGGAGGAGAAGGCCGTGCCCCGGATTTGACGCGGAGCATGACGGTGGTGTCGCGCTTGATAGAGGGGAAGGGGACGTCCGATGTGAAGATCTACTCTCCGGGTCGTAGTTAGACTATGAGAAGCTTAAAATGCTGAAGGGAAACAAGCACCTCGTAGAAAACGCATCCTAGAGCGTATACATCGCTCGCTACGGTATTCTTCACCGCCTCTTCCACCTCCTCGTCGTCATCGTCGCTAGATCCGACAGCAAACAGTTCGGGCGCCTGCCATCGGATTGAGCCCCCTTTGGAACCGCTGGAGGATTGGGAAGTCCACACTAGAACTTGTGAGTCGGATATTGAGGAGATACCGAAGTCGGCTAGCCGTGCGCGTCCGTTGGAGTCGATGAGAATGTTTGGCTGGGGGTTGAGTCAGATTGATGTGAAGCGGGGAGTGGGTCAGTATAGGAGAAGGCAGACTTACACCCTTGAGATCACCGTGGACTATCCCGTTCTCGTGCAAGTAAGAGAGACCGTTTGAAACATCGGCGGCCTATATGGAACTTTCAGTATTCAACTCAGGCATTTTATGCTTTTTGTTGTGCATACCAGACTTCGTCGGGGAGCAGTAGGGATCTTCTTCAGATACGTGGTGATGTCTCCGTTCTCCATCCACGCTGTAACAATTGAGATCTGCTGTCGGAAACGATATATTCCGAAGAGTGTTAGGACATTGGGGTGTAGTAGCTGTCGCCACAATATGGCCTCTTTCGAAGTTGACTGTCAAACGAAGTGACTTTAAGATTAACGAGAACCGAAGCGATAGCAAAACTGGGCACACTTTCAATACATGTTCTATTTGAACGTCCTGATATAAACGTATCGTCTTCAGGCAGACTGCTTGGCCTTGAAATACGCCTTTGTAGATGTCCGCGAAGCCTCCGGAGTTTACAGGGTATTCGCTAAGCTGTAAGACGTCCTTGAGCTCGTAACATGCAGGGTAGAGCCCTGATCGAGCCGAGATGCGGTATGTTGCTATGCTGAGGTTCTTTCGGAAGCAGGGATCAAGATCGGGTGAGTCGAGGAGCTGTTAAAACGGTATTGGATCAATTTTTATGCATAAATGGCTCAGCGCTCAAGCCTTACCTGTTGGAAGGAGTCGAGAAGCCTTTGAGCGTCTGCTTTTTTGCACCCCACGAGCGCCCGGTAGAGATGTTTGTCTTGCAGTATCGATGTAAGGTGAGCAATGAGAAGGGCCTGGCTATTACAGTGATGAGCCCAGCGGCTGATCTCAAGGAGTAGTCAAATTACGCACCTCGATTCACACCCACTGACAGTCGAGGGATTACTGGCGTGGACCATAGGCCTAGGACAAGGTCGAATAGATGGCAGTAATTGCTAGGTTAGATTAAAAACTCAATCGGGCATGAGGCTGATGAGGCTGAACAGGTGATATGAAGGTGTATTAATATGGGATGATCTCGACATTGTAGCGGTCAAATGTTCCTGATAAGGGCAGTGAAGTGTTGTGCGAGTGGTTGCCTTGAACCACGACCAGAGATGCCCGCCTACTACGCCCCGATCCCGTCGCAGCACGACGCCGACCGCGAGCTCGACGCTGCGTTTGAGGCCGACGATGACGACGAGCACACGACCGAGAGCACTGCCCTGGTCCCGCCTTCCCGCGAGCCCACGTCGTCCCTCCCCGGCGCCTACGACTTTGAGCGCGAATACGCATACGACTACCCCCCGCCCGGCTCGCCCCCCTTGAGCTTTCACCCCATCTCTTCTCCAAGTGGCACGATGCCCAACGTAGCGACTATAGTCTCTCTGATTAAAGCCATCTCAAGTCTTTCGTCATCCTTACCTTCTGCTGTTGCTTCTGGGACCAAATCTGACAAAATGTGGGATGTAATGATTTCAGCAGAGGGGTGCACAATAAGCCGTGGCCCAGCCCAAGCCAAGCCCAAGCCAGACTGTCACTGAGGGCTTTGGCCCGGCCTATGACCAGGGCCGCTATAAGCCAGGCCAAAGCCCCGGTGCACTAGTCATTGTTCATCAAAAGTTGGTGCTCATGATCAGCCTACCCCCAGGGCTCAACTTGTTTTGGATGAACAGTGATTTTAATTCATTATAGTCGCTGAGAGTTGGAACTCGGTGTTTATTGCAGGCGTTAAATCGTCCCACAGGATATAAATGGTTGCCGAAAATTCTTGCAGAATCAGGCTGTGAGTATAGAAGCGCCACCCAGATTGGGGAGTGCCTAACCTTCTCTCGAGGTCGCATTGCGTCCAAACGCGTGAATGCATTATTAGTCATTAAGTCGTATCTTAGGTATTGTCTCTACATAAATATCGTAGTATTTTTCTTTGAGTCATGGTTTACTAAAAATACGCCACCAAGTTATGGGCATGATTACCCCCAGAGCTCAACTTATTCTTGATGAACTCTGATTCCGATTCATTATAATCACCTAGGATGGTGGAAGTTGTAATCTGAGGCCACCGTTCCTGGAGGGTGAGGAAGTCATCCTCGAAGAAGGACAGCCTGGATCGACGTGTAGTGAGGCTGAGTTCTCGAATTACTGGGAACTCAAAGTCGTTAAGCATATGACCTGGACTGTAGTCTGAATCAAGGTCCAGCGTATGCAGTTTGACCATGTGTACCCTAGCGTTAGGGTTTGTGGCAATCGCATTCGCAGAGGCGTCGTCGAGCCTCCCAATCAGCTTCTCGACCTGGAAGATTTGAAGCGTCTGCACAAACTCCTTCAGAATAATGTTGCAGTCACGGAGCAAGAATTCGACATTTCTGAGCGTGAGTTGTTCCAATGGCAGACGAGGAACGTTGAGATAAGGGCCAGTAAACAGAGGGAGCTGATTTCGATGACTTGTCCAAGTTAACGAGTCGACCGTGGCTGGGATAAAAAATCTGCCCATTTTTCTGGTGTCTTCAGCAGAGATTTCGTCGGTTGTGGGAAGTTCGACTGTCATAGTTTTACATGGCTGAAGTTGGTCGTGTTGGGGAAGTAGATTGAATCCAGCTCCGAGTTTCTCCAGATTGCTCAAAGACCAGTCAATGACAGTACTAGGGGTGAAACGAGCAATCACTCCAAGTGACATGTTGTGGCGAAGGTTTTGAATGCATTCATCATGTGTTTCTGCAGCAGCCTGCGCACTCATTCGCGTGAGAGTCATGACGATTTCCTGGCTCAGTGGTGGTATGATATTAGCTTCAAAATCGAGTCGGACATCCTCAAGGACAGGCGGAGGGTGGTGCCGGATGGCTAGTGTATCCTGCCGTAATGAACTTCGTGATGGAGATGCAACTGCGACTACTGATGGAGGTGACCACCCCACTGTTCCTGCAAGCGGAACTCCAGGGAGGGATGATACACCAGTCATCCCACCTGCCACGGAAATAACTGATGGAAGTGTCGCTGCCGCTGTATGAGATGCCACTTGTGGTATGAGAGATGTCGTTGTGGAAGGCGTCACTCCCGGGGATGATGGATCCTGAGCAGCCTCGTCTTCGTTCGGCAGCTCCACAAAATGACTGGCAGAACCTGTTGAATTCTCTTCATCTCGTCGCCTGGAAGTATAGAGCCACAACGCAATTGCAGCACATGTAAAACCCAAGATACCAACGAAAGGAGCTCGAGAATCGCCATAATTGAACCTGTTGAACATATCTAAGTTCTGTAAAACTAACCATGAGTATCCGTGAGTAATGTTAAAGTACATGCGTACTAAATATAAGATACTTAGGCGATCGTTGAAAAATGTGTCGAATATTGTCATGGCGTGTTAACATTGGATTGCGAACCTTTGGCTTAAATCAGAAAGAGATTCTTGTTCTTGTTCCTCATGAGACATCAAGAAAGGAGAAAGTACAAGAGGTTCGAGGCATTACAAGAGTAAGAGACTTTGAACTAATTCGGGACAGTCCGGTGTACCCACAAACCCTTCCCATCTTCTTGCTTAATCACTGAAGTAATTCTTGGTAGGATCTTCTTGTTAAATCTGGATTTGTTGATTTGTGCCGCAATAGGAATACATAAACACGAAAGAGAGAACAAGGATTTGAAGGTCTTTCCGGATGTAGGTGTGATACGTTCATGAACAAGTTATGTGCAAACTTCATCAAAGGCACACACCAGGACCCCCAAAATGTCTGTTTTCTGAGGCAAGTCATCCCAAGCTAACACACAGCCAAATCGAAGTCAAAACTTTTCTTGGTGAAACCCTTTGCTCCGACAAGTCACACTTCCTGAAGACCCTGGACCGCGCGTATAAGTAAGTTTGACCGTAGTCGGACATTGACTGCGAATCCACACATCATCGTCTACCGTTGGCCAACAATCTAAAAATGCTGTGTCGAGATTTTTCCAGACATCCAACCTGTGGAACGTGGAGGTGGTAGGATGCGATAGGTGGAGCTCGATATGGCGAAGGGAAGGAAAAGAGAATGGTTGTAACAGAGGAACGATGTCGTCGTTGGACGTCAAGTTCAGTGTTTCCATAGGTCGCTCGACGCGTAGGCGCTCAGAAGCGTCGAACGGTAAGACTGGCTCATTGGCAAACCCTTGAGAAATCTTGAATTTGAATTCCTTGAGATTCGTACCGTGAAAGAGGATGTACATGCAATCTTGTAGTGCGAGATCGCAAGTGATGTGGAGTGCCGTAAGGGGTTGTAGGACGGCAGGAGCGAATGGTAGCCACGATACTCGCAATTGCTGGCGATGGCCACTCCATTTCAAGATTCGAAGATTTCGCAATGCATCCAGTGGGATAATAGCAGGAGCAGCAGCTGTGTCGTATGGCAGTGCAACGTTTGGTAGATCGATAATGAGTTCGTTCCACTGCTCATAAGGGATCTCGCCATATGCGAGAACGGCGAGGAATTCGCCGAGTCGCCTAAACCCAAGATCCAAAGGCCAAGCACTGAACTGCTTGAGCTTCGCAATTAGGCGAAAAGGTTTGCTGAAGTCGATGCGCCCCCCCACAGTCCATAATGTTTCCACGGGGTTGCTCTTTTCTGGAGGGCGATCACCTATCACGATGCTCATTTCCTGGGGCCAATTTCCAGTAATGCAAATTAGATGGCGGCCCATACAGTGCGGGGCATCCTTGTAAAGCCATGCATATTCTGGCCAAAAATCGTCTTCAACATGCTCTTGTTGTCTATTAAGACACAGTCAAGTCAAAAAGGGCATTAGCAACCAATAAATACTAACGTCGTTACGGCACCGGCGACGATCGCACTCGACGCATGATTGAACAAAGTCTTTATGTTAAACATTCCGGTTTAAATATGCTGGTAGTTATGGGTGAAACTTGAATTCAGGATTGGTGGGAAGGCAATTCCGCTCCATGCAAGCGCAGTATATAAGTAGGATATGCGACAATAAACAGCTGTTTCTTCCAACTCCAGATCCGGCACTGTAACGACGGAGAGCACAATAAATAATAAACTGGAGGACTGACATCCGACAGAGTCGCAACGATCGACACAATTATGTTCGGAAAACATCTCGAAGTCCCTCACATAGAGACAATAGAATGAATCGTAGTAGCAAATACTGGGCAGTGGGCATGTGCATTTAGCGCTGAATAGCCTTCAAGAGCATGATACAGTTGAGGTTAGGAAGAAAAGAATCTGATTGCTGAAGCGTATGGAAGCCGGACATGACTTTGATTTCCATGAGCGCCGTAGAGATGTCTGTCTTGCGGTATCGATGTAAGGTGAGCAATGAGAAGGGCCTGGCTATTACAGTGGCGGGCTCAGCGGCCGATCTCAAGGAGTGTCAAATGTTCCTGATGTGGGCGGTGAAGTGGTGTGACAGCGAGTGGTTGCCTTGAACCACGACGAGAGATGCCTGCCCACTACGCCCCGATCCCGTCACAGCACGACGCCGACCGCGAGCTTGACGCTGCGTTTGAGGCCGACGACGACGACGACGACGACAAGCACACGACCGAGCGCACCGTCTTGGTCACGCCTCCCCGCGAGCCCGCCTCGTCTATCCCCGGCGCCTACGACTTTGAGCGCGAATACGCATACGACTACCCCCCGCCTGGCTCGCCCCCTGCTCCATCTGCGCACGCTCTCCCAAACGACTACGGCAACTCCAACGGTCTCCTGCCCACATCCCCCGCATCCGTGCCCCGCCCTCCGCGCCAAAACTTTTTCCGCCGTGCCGTCGGCGCCATCCTGCCCTCGCACTACGTCCGGGTCCCCACGTCCGAGTCGTCCTCGAGGCTCGTCGTCGGCGCTGGCCTCGAGAACGACGGCGTCTTCGCCAACGTCGTCGCCAAGCCCGGTCGCGGCCAGACTGCCGTCGCGGAAGACGGCAGCATCTTCATGGTCCCCGAAGAGACATCCCAGAAGGACGTTCCGCCCGTAAGTAGTGTCCCTCCGCCCCCGATCCACACCCAGCCCTGACTGTCTCCCAGTCCTACGCAGCCGCCCAGGCCGACGCCGTGCCGCCCTACTGGGAGACCACTATCCACGCCCCGCCTGGGACGTCCGACCCCTCCGACCCCAATGCAGACATGCTCATCGACGACCTCCCCACCGGCGGGCCCTGGCTCTTCCTCACCAACCTCCTCGTCTCCTTCTTCTTCCAATTCGTCGGCTTCCTCTTCACCTACCTCCTCCACACCTCCCACGCAGCCAAGTACGGCTCCCGCGCCGGCCTGGGGCTCACCCTCATCCAGTTCGGCTTCTACTCCCGCTCCATGGCCGATGTCGGCCCCGCACCCACCACCACCACCACAACCGATCCTCCCAAGCTCGTCGACTTGAAATCCATAAACGCAACAACAGCAACAAGCACCTCGCCCCCCCTCCCAGCGGACGCCGCCGCCCCCGAGCTCAACATCACCTCGCGCGACTGGCTCGCCTTCCTCTTCATGTCCCTCGGGTGGTTCCTCGTCCTCTCCTCCACACTCTCCTACTTCCGCCTAAAACGCTGGGAGCGCTCCATCCGCTCCGCCGCACAGCCCCCCACGCCGACCCCCGCGCTCCCGCCGCCCACCGAGGAGGCGCGCCAGCGCGATCGGGAGATCCGCAGGAACCTCGCGAGTGTGTTTGGGATTGCGTTTGACGACGACGAGGAGGGTGGGAACGGGAGACGGAGGGAGGAGACGGAGGTGCTGAGACCTGGCGAGGCCGAGTATAGGGAGAGGCGCAGGGTGGAGCAGGATGCGCAGCTTACGAGGGATCTACAGGCTTCGGGGCTGCTTTGATCCTCGTCTGTATGTATATTATTTCTATCGGTACGCCTCCCCCCCCCCATCTCCCTTTCCCAATTGACTACCAACTAACTCGAACCCCGTTCGCTGCTACACAGTTGCCTGCTGCCTTTTTTTATTATTTTGGAATGTACATTGACGCCCCCACACACATGAGACCTCTCGGAAGCGGAGCCCCTTTTGAAAAGGAAAAGAAAAACTCACATCTATCAATCAAACTGTATCCCCTCCTTACCATCCATCTATCATAGAATCCTAGAACAACACGTCACATTGTTCTCGTATGTATTCTTGATTTCTGATACCCCCTCCCAACCCTACGACGACGACCACAACCACTCATCATCATCATCCCACCACATCTACCGCACCGCATTTCAGGCCCAAGTTCACAAGGTCGAACGCGAACCGAGTCCGCTATTTCCGATGGCGATGTACACGTACGCTCAAATAGACGAACGAACGGGTCGGCTACAAACGGGGCTGGTTCGTATGCGGGTGGTGTTGTGGGGTCGTCGATTGATCGAGCCGCCTACAACATACAAGTGTGCAGCACCCGACCTGAGTAAGTATGTATGACATTGTATATACGAGAAAATCAAACAGTCGCGTGCGGTTGTTGATAAGCCTCCTCGATTTCAGATGTCTGCCCTGAAGGGTCGTCGTTTTTGGCCAGCCGTCACGAGAGCTGGGTACCCATGAATGAACGACGTGATGATCACACCCAGCTTTGGGCCGACTGTAAAGCCACGACGCAGAGCGCGCAGTGGACATCGATGAGATCTGACACATGTTTCCTCTGGTGGCCGGAAGGAAGGCCGTCTGAGAGTAGCAGTCGCACGCCTCGTGAATAGCACATTTCACCAACGACAGAGGCCACGCAGTCCCACAGACCTTTCTTTAGCTCGTTCTGAGGATAAGGTATACTTAGCAGCGGTCAACTTGAAACTCGGGGTGTACTTCTGCCTTGCTCGAGTCGAGGAACGAACTCGTCGTGGCATATACGCCAATGTACGCCAATGATGTTCCCAGCATCGGTCCATAGTGAATTTTGTTGTACCTCCAACTCAATCGTGTATGTTGTCGTTTCAGCGAGCATCGTTCGTGGCGTGGCACCGATGCAAAAAAGTCGGTCGTAGACGGGTAGCACCGGTCAGTCAAAGTTGACCAGATGATCAGCACACAAGCCCGAACCAATGACCGCCAGGGAGGAGTTTTGGCACGGGCACAAAAACGCCAATGGATGCCACGCAGGGCAGAGGACTGGACAACCCTATATACCTGGATTTTTGCAGACTTCAATCGCTCTGCTCTTATACGGGGAACTTCGACGTCAGTAACGACCCTTCAACGCCGGCTTCAGTCAGGCTTGCTTCACGGCACGAGCAAAAACATGCAAGTGGCACAGCACGCCAATGACGCCACACAGGGCCACAGACTTTAGTTGTTGAGTCGAAGGCGAGTAGTGTTGACATCTCGGGATGAGCGTCGAAGATCGTATTAGAGGCTGCCCCCGTCTTGAATCGTTGAAGCAGGCAAGAAATGGTCAAAGCTCCTAGTGGCACATACGCCCATGGATGATGCCACGCAGGGCAGACAAATGAATTTTGAATACATCCGTGCGTGGTCCTCGGCCAGCCATCGATCGATGCCCATCTTGTGTGGGTCATAGACCTCGTCGTCCATAGTGCCGCTGAGCGCCTTGACCAACATTTCGTCTTCTTCCGCTCTGTGCCTTGATGTCGTCTCCAGTTCCCCGCGATGGTCAAGAGTCGAGTATTGTTCGTTTATTGCGGTCAGTAGACCGGAGAAACGGGTCGTGATGGTTCAACAGAAAACCTCTGTCCGTCAAATGATGCATAGAGGCTGACCGCGTACCAGAAGTGGGAGTTGAAAAATAGGGTTGGAGAGCCGGAAGGAGATTCCTAATTTAGTAAGACGCCCACGGGAGAATGGTCAACCCTGAGACACTATCAAGGGAAGAGAACATGGAGGTCGTGAATTAAGAGGACAAACGCGACCAGACCCGTCTTATAACCCAAATTCCTTTGTTTGTTTCGCTTTGTCCAGAATTTCGCGAAAGGGCGGACAATGCATTTTGCTTGGGCCACCACAGACTACCAGCTGTTGTCTCATATGAAACATGCCTCGTGATCAATAGGGGCTCTAGTAGCAACCCCACAGCTGGCTGACAGTATTTCAGTCAAGGCGAGGGCCAGTATATTCGGCCCTGGTGGCTATGGGTTATGGTGTTGGCGGCCACCCGTGGCGCTGGTCTTTCGATCGAAGACATCGTGCATGAGTGCCATATACCTCAGTGTCACGATGTTTTCAGACCGCATTTGAAAAGGCTGGGAACTTGCAAGGGTGATGGCGAGTCGACTGCAGCACATCTATAGTTGATTATCACCTATTATAGATAATCTCCCATCGTTCCAGGTCTTTTTCACACAGTGTGCAAGTGTTGTAACAAGACCTCTTTCCATGGTGAGTCCATCGCTTTAGTAGAATCGGCGGATAGGTTGGGGTGGCACTCATAACTTGCGCTAGTATTGCATCGAGTTCAATCCGACTAATACATTCATTTACACCCAGACTCACCGGCGACCGCTCGGATCGATCGGCTCATACAAAATTGACTGTGGCAGTCCCGACGTCACCCATGACGTTCATTACAGCAAATATTGTACACAAGGCTACTGGTACTGATTCCAGGCTATACGCATGGACTCTTGAGTTTGGCGAGGAGCCGGACGACTGGCGTTACAAATCACGTGGTCAACGTTCAACATGCATTGACTCGGGGGCCGATTCTGCGCTCGATGTCTTCATGCCGCAGCTAGGAATACCTATCGAATAAGAACTGGAGAAGTCAGGCTGTCGTTTTTGTTGCGTCTATATTGGGTGGTGATACACGGATATAAAAGCCGGCCAGTAGATAGAAAGAGACAAAGAAATATACAGAGGAACACAGATCAGCCGATGCGGCCACAACCCGGAACGGTGACAAGCGACAAATGGTTGGCAAGATGATGTTGGGATGACAAACAAGTGAGGGAAAGTCGGGGACCGCACTAGATGGTACTGAGGGAGGCGGAGATGGTTGTGGGGTGTCGCAAGCAACAACAAAAGGAAAAGGGAAAGGAAAGGAATGCGATTGTAGAGCAAATCTGATTGAGTGTTATGGAAGTAATAAATGAGTGTGGATGATGCAATGTGAGTGCTATTGGATGATGAATGATATATAAATTGATTGCGTAGCGAAGGCGATGTGTCGTTGAG
Organism: Tephrocybe sp. NHM501043; assembly: GCA_018855915.1. Classification (NCBI taxonomy): domain Eukaryota; kingdom Fungi; phylum Basidiomycota; class Agaricomycetes; order Agaricales; family Lyophyllaceae; genus Tephrocybe; species Tephrocybe sp. NHM501043. The sequence continues at coordinate 13,985 of JABCKO010023791.1, forward strand.
TTCGGATGTGAGAGGAGCAATTATAATGGATGATGATGTAGTTGCACAAGGTGGTTGTGAGCCGATGAGATTGGACCTTGCCTAGGTGGCTAGCTGGGCACAGCGTTTCGTGCGAGGGTGTGTTGGCTACTTGAATATAGATGTACAGATGTCAAACAACCATACAGGTGCTCCGTGGCACGGCAACAAAAGGCCGGGATCATTGGTTCTGCAGGCAATGCTCCTAGGAATGGTTGTGTTGCGGAAGGTACTGGGAAACAAGAGAAGAGAATCGAGAGTTCGTAAATGTGGAGATGAGACAGACAGTTGTACAGTTATAGCGTGGTTTCGTTACAGAAGAATCGACACGTTCCCAGTGCATGCCGCCAGCAAGGCGGGCAAGGGAAGAATCGCCAGGCCTGCGTGAAGCAGACGTGCGAATCTGGGGCACTAGTATATACGCAAGGCCTTATATATCCTCGGGGATGCTCAATGAGAAGTAAGGATGGCTAAGAGCTTCCCGCACTGTAATACGCTGGGTCGGATCGAAGTGCAGAAGCCGTTGGACTAGGTTGAAGAATTGTCGATTGAAGATGTCGTTAGGTGGGATGACCTCCTAGATGAAAGGAAGTAGTCAGTGAAAGAACAGAACACGTAATAGATGTGCGGACCTGCAATGAGCGCGTCGCACGGACCTCCTTCTTGCTCTGCCGGGAGGCTTTCGCTTTGGGCCAGTCAAGTTTTCCACCATCCTTGAAAAATTCGGGCTTAGATCGTGCACCCTGCAGTGCGAATCGAAGTGGCATCTTGCCCATAACCATCTCCATCATGGCAAGGTGTTCCAGATTGTCATGGGTCTGGAACAGAGCGATTCCAGTAAAGAACTCCACCAATATGCATCCAAGGGAGTATGCATCGCAGGGGTAGGACCAGCCTAGACCTAGATGCCATTTTAACATCTGCAGCAGGAAAAGCAGGGGTGTTTCGAACCTAAGATTATCTCGGGTGCACGATAGTGTCGAGTGGACACAACAGTCGAATGGTATTCTGTCTCGAAGGTAGCTGATCCAAAATCGATTAACCGGATATCAGTTGATTCCAATATACGTTTTGCCTTGGGCGTCGAATTCCGCTGGGCGAATGTCAGGTTTTGCTGGGCGCAGCAGGATTGAGGTACATACTTTGCCGCTGGGAGGGGGTACTGAGATGGTCCGGTAATCATTATGAACAAGTAAGATATTTTCCGGCTTCAAATCGGTATGGATCAAATGAAGATCGTGAAGGACTGCAAAGCATAGGTTAGGAATGACAACGATACGAAGACAAAGAACATACACGCCACACTCCCCAGTAGTTGTCGAGCGAAGCTTTGAATGTGGTGTCGAGGAAAGGGAGAAAACTCGTTTTCCTTGAGGAAGTCATACACACACATCCCCAGAAGTTCCGAGACCAGGCATATATGGTTCCGATGGTCAAACCAATGAAGTAGATGTATACATTTGCTGCAAAAAACATAAGCGATGATCAAGAAGGGTATAGAGATACGCACTTGCGATTGAGTGGATCGCGTTCTTTGAGTTTCTGAAGAACTCGGACCTCGATTTTGCTGGCATCGCGATACTTTGGAATAGCTCGAATAATCTTTATCGCCACACGATTGTTAGTTTGGGTATCCACGGCTTCCACAACTTTGCCAAAGGTCCCCTGTCCAAGGAGCCGGACAGTACGATCTTGCAACGAGTTTCAGTGGACATCTAAAAACAGGCGGTCAAAAGAAGAGCTTACAACGTCTATAGAGAAGGTCATCGGGAACGATAATGTAGTGGCCTTCCTTGTCGTCACACTGTGAGCTTTTTGAGGCCTAGAATCAGAAGTGTCAGTATGTGTAGAATATATGAAACTCCCATGAAAACCTACATCGTCAGTGACAGCAGTAGTTTTGCTATCCCAGGACTTGGTCTGCGCTACCTGCTGTGTCTGGTGACCGCTGGCAGCAACTTTCTTCGCGGCCGGCGCACGGACCTCCTCGGGATGTTCCCGTTTTCTCTTCTTGGGAGCTGGTGCCACGATTGCAGAGGAAGAACCCGAAGAAAGAGCCTGGGCCTCAGCAGCAGCCCTCGCCCTAGTTCTTATCGGAGCAGAGTAGACCGGTGGTTGATAAGAGGCTGAGAAAGCACCATTATGGGTCGTGGCGGGTGACATGGTTGGCGGTGGGGGCGTATCCTCGATGACGATCACCTCTCTCAGAGTCCCGTCGCTGTCCACCTCCTGGACTTCACTGTAGCTGACGGTATATTGATGTGCGCGCTTGCGCTTGCGTGTTGTGAGTGGTGGAGTAGGCATTGCGCTTGGACCAGGGTTTGTGACATTGTTATGCGGATGATGTGCATAGTGGTGGCCCAGCATTGGCGGAAGCTGGTGGACCGCCTGCATCGTCTGGGTGATAGTGAACGACGTGGTGGCAGAGGGGAAAGAGGGAAATGGGGCGAGTTTGGTGTCCAACAGCTAAATGGAGGTCATTCACCACTAACCTCTCCGGAACTGCCTCTTGTTATTTCTTGTTTGCTACTATGAGCCACACATCCCAATTGTACTTGCTCATCCCTTTTTCATTTTTTTTCTTCTCTCTGCCCTCGTTGCAGTCCAGCTTGCTTTCAGCCAGCCATGATCAGCCTTTCCTGAGAATTTTAGTTCAATGCTGATCCATTAGTGGTTCTGGCATGATCACACCTGACCTCAGGCCTATATTCGTCCAAGCCTCCGCAAGCCCTTCATCAGACCGTGACAATAGACACATTCGGACTTTCACCTGCCGAAATACCCAGTTATGTATTTGCTTGCCCTGGATCATGGCAAATTGCGGGTTGGATGTTTGACACTTTCGAAGCTTGAGGCCCCTAAAACACGGATCTGACTTGATCATCATGCAGTAAACTACACCCGCCGCTGGCGTCACTTTGACTGGGACAATGTCATCTATGTTGCCATGCTATTGGCTGGTCTAGATTGTTATCGTGGGGGTGGTAAACCTATACTTGCTTGGTGACAGGGTCTAGACTAAACAACTATGTATCCCAGAGATTATCCGGAAGAAATTACCGTAATACTGACTACACCTGTATATCACAATTCCTTTTAATAGCTATGCAGTTCTGGCACTTTGCTAGTTTGATCACCTCTTAAAATGGAAATATGACTCGCTCTGAGATCATATAACCACAGCAGTATCCCAAATCTTCAAACCATGACCCACGCCGACCCCAAACGATGCCTCGTGATGATCGATCTCCAAAACGACTTTCTCGCGCCTGAGGGCCGTTTCCGGATACACAAGGATTCTTTGCCTTGTACAGGAAAACTTCAGGACATGGCGACCGCCTTCCGTATTTCGGCATATCCTATCTTTTGGATTCGTTCCGAGTATAATATTAACACTGCAGCAGATACCCCCAACTCTGCGGAACGGCGTATTCGGGACCCGACGAATTACCTCGCGGGGACTCATACAGGGACAACACCTTGTTGCGTGAGAGGAACGTTTGGTGCAGATTTTCCTTCTGATGTCCGAGCTGTGATCGACCAAACGGAAACGCATGGAGGGGAAAGCATCATCCTTACTAAAACGTGGTACTCCGCCTTCAAGGACACCTCGTTCCTTGACGAACTTCGGCGCCGGGGTATCACCGAATTATTTGTTGGCGGCGGCCTGACCAATGTCTGCGTCAACGCGACGGTCAACGATGCGCTTGCCTTAGGCTTTCAGGTCACGCTGCTGGAAGACTGCCTTGGATGGCGAAAGCGCACCAGTCACGATCGTGCTTTGCAAGCAATGACAAAACTTGGTGCTCAGATCTCCTCATCTGAGGACATCTTGCCAAATGGGCCGCATAATCCTACATTTGACTCCACAGAGAGAAAGCCGAAACTATTCTACGTGAACGGTTCGATTCCTAGTTGGCGTGCCATGATGGCACTTCACGAAAAGGTATTGCCTTATGAGTCTTTCTCGCGACGACCTCTTCATGCAAATCGGCCAACAGGATATCGAGTTCAGACGCACACGGCTTCTCGTAATGTCGAACCCAAAAGAAACACGCCTGCCAGAATTCCTTGCTCTCAATCACCGCGGGAAAACGCCGGTGCTCATCGATGCCCTACCCCCGGACCCAAATAATCCCAGCAATGCAGAGCCTGCCAACAACAACACTGTTACCATCAACGAGAGCCTTGCCATTTTACACTACATCGAGGCATACCACAATCCGGAACGACCCCTCCTCCCTCCACTTTCCAGTCGCGCTGCACATGCTCGTTCTCTTACACGTATTCAGGAATCGGAAAATCTTCGGCTAATCTACGATGAACTAGAGGATGCCCATTTTGCTGCTGAGCATGCAGGCAGGAAGCTCGATGTCTCGGAACGGGCGCGTCTGATTGCCGCGGTAGACAGAGAGCTGGATTACTGGGAAGTCTACGCGGGGAGGACCGTGTTCATTGCAGGTGACGACTTTGGGCTCGCCGATTGTGCGTTTTTTCCGATTCTGGCTTACATGGTCCATCGGGGATTTGAATGGCGTCGCCGAGTTGATACGGGTTTCGAGGATGCGTGGCCATATTTGAAGAAATATTACCACAGGGTCTGGGAGCGTGGGGGAAAATCGGGCTGCGCACAGAGGTCCCAGCCTGATGGATGGCACCAAGCCGGCAAAGCCAACATATGGAGAGGAACTAAAGGAAATGCAAAGGGCCTTTACAATAAACAGCGATAAGTAATATGATGTTCCTGTTCACTCAGCGATGAATGTTCGGCAGTGATCAGGCATAAGGGAGGTACATTATTTTGGCTCGAACATTTCAGTTCGTCAATTCAACCTGTACACCAGTGACATGTAAGCATTTTGCCTCATTGATTCGAAGAGAAGGCGTCGGACAGTCTACACAGAAACGGCGTGAAATATTTTCCCTTCCTGTTAGGCCACGAGGATATTCGCTGGTTTTTCTATATTACACCGTGTCGACCCTCAGTAGCGCCTTGACTGGCAATGACCTATATACAAAGAACTGCATAATAATATGACCGCATCGCTTCCCGTGGCTAGATCTTGGTGGCGCTACCACGTGCCCAATGTCACATCAGAGCTCCGGCTCTAGGCACAAATGTATTCGACTCCTGACGCCATTGATGAGTTAGTTCTTTTAGGTACTCTTTTGTTATTTATCCAAAGATTTTTCCAAAATATTGTGATATGAGTGGTTATCGAATCTTCTTCGTCTATCTCCTCCTCCCAGTCAAATATACCACGTGCCACTGATCTATTCATAAAGTGGTTTCTTCTATGCTGTGTATACAGGCAAGGTGGTTGGCTGACGTAGTAGCTCAGTGCTGATCCGATTTCAATTATCACCTAAAATATGAGAGTTCCTGAGGAGGATCCTCATACATTCGGACAGGCAAAATAGACTAGGTCTGACGAAGCAATCCAAACCAATCGAACTGTTTTGATTGAATAAACAATTGCACGAACTAATGATAACATGGAGAACGTAATGCAGGAGCAGGTAGGACACATAACTCCTACAAGTTTGGATTTGAAGCTAGTTATTTACAACATCCATCCTGAGCGGCAACTGAGGACGTCCTGGGGAACCTTTCACAGTAGGGGTTGTGATCCCAGTCATCTGCCAGACGATTTCTTGCTCCGGAAGGAAAAATCTGAACTGAGATACAAGTGTGGACAACACAACCTCTGCGATTTACATCGTTAGAATAGGTGCAAAAATCAAAAAGAGATGACCAACTCATTTCCAACTGAGAAAACTTGAACCCAATACACGCACGGCCACCGCCAAGGAAAGTCATGCTGCAACAATTGTCAGCTTTACTTTTCGCTAAAATTGGTAGATGATTACTAACAGGTGAGAGTAGATGCCAGGAATGTGAGCATTGTGCACAGTCTCTGGAAGAGGTGACAGCCACCGCTCTGGTCTCCACTCCAGGGAATCCGGGCCCCAGATGAGAGGGTCGCGGTTAGAATTGATAATAGAGATGACGATCTTGGTGTCCTTAGGAACAACAATAGACTCCATTTCGCGCCCATCGATGCCTTTAATTGGAGTCGATAACGGCAAAGAAATGTCTTGTCGGGCGCTGGAGGTGCGTCAACTTCAGCTGAGCAAAATTAGCGAGCTATATAGCACATACACTCGCAAGACTCTCGGTACTGGTGGATGACTGATGATGAGGTCAACGAGGGGACTGAGATCACGCTGTAGGCAACTCACAGGCGTAAGGTTTCACGACACACGGCATCCAAGAGTGGCAGAGCAACTAAATCATCGTAAGGTATATCCTCGGCATTTGCCTTCCGTGCGCGTATGACTTCTTGGCGAAGCCGATCTTGCAGGTCAGGATTCATAGCCAGAAGGTGGAGAGTGCGTGAAAGGGCGTTTGATGTCGTATCAGTGGCAGCAAAAGCAAAAGTTCTATATGGAAAACAAATGGAAAAAGTCAACATGTTTCGCTGCGATTAAAGATATTCCACTTACGACATCTTCCAGATAAAGAGTCAATGGATGAGGTGAAGTCGAGGCAATCACATAACGTACTTGTGCCAAAACCTCTTTGTCGGACAATCTGTCTTCTTCAGAAGCCTGCATGTTGGCCTTCACTAAAAGTTACCCGAGGTCAGTTCCTCATTCAAGCTGAGCCATAGTAGACTACTTAAAGCTTACTAAGGATGCTCATAAGATCTTTCGCTTGGCCGACTTGCTTTGCGAGGGCCTCATCCCCTTCCCTTAACGCACGCTTTTTGGATTCGAAGATTTCGACCGTGGTTCGATCCCATGTATCGACTATGTCGCGGAGTGCGTGAAGGTTCTTCAAGGGAAGATGATCAACGGCCCATCTCCTGAATCGTGGAGAGCCGATCTTGGAGAGGGTCGGTAATAAATATTCGCGCGCGAGTAACAGCTTCGCAAGAACAGGGCTTTTGGACACATGATTAATGACTAAAATTGCATCAGTAATGACCCAAGGCGAGCACTCACCTGAACACTTTGGCTGCTTCACTGAATGGATGTGGTGTAGCACCTTCCACCAAAGGATCAAAAGTATAACCAAGGCCGCTCTGTCCGATCATCTCCAAAGCAGCACGACTCATCCAGTGTAAAATATCAATCTGCTGGGATGTAAGTTCGCCATTAGATGAGGATTCGAACCAACTACTTCTTGAGCACCATCGATCAACTTGCGCTTGAGCGTTGCCTCTAGCTACTTGAAGAACTGAGCCGCCGACGCCAGTCAAGGAAAAGTAATGTCGAACCTTTTTTGCCACGTCGTTGAACATGGGGACTGGATTAAGGCGCTTCCATCAATACATGCAACCATTAAAAAATGGTTTGTGCGTACCCATATGGCGCATGTGCACGGTGGAAAATACAGGATTCAACATTTTGCGCTGTTTTTTGTGAGGTTCACCTGTACGTCATCATTATCAATTACATTACATCTCTGAGAAGACCGACATACCTTGGGTAGACAGAAGGCCCCCGCCGAAAATGATGCTATTAGACCTGTAATTAAATCTCTGTCAGGATATCGACGGATACTCGATATTGGGTGAAGACATTGCCATACGCAAAGAACGCTCTGCTCTCTTCATATATAGTTTGATCTTTGACGATTATGTGGTGCAATGCCTTGGGATCATAAAGGTATAGGTGCTGAGACTGAGGGAATATACGAATCAGATGTTAGGGATACGTGATATCTGTCACCACTGACACCAAATACACCATAGATCTTGGTGACTCTTCCAACTGGAAGTGAGAGTTTACATAAATTCATCATTGAGGGGAGTAAAGTATCCTTACATTGTCGGGCAAGCTGCGCATTGAAGTCCCAGCTTGAAATGTCGAATAACTGCCCGAAGTTACCTGATCAACAGGTCAACAAAAGGAATGCTGGGATACTATCTTTCTACCTTTGAAGAATGATTCAGGTTCCGGGCCGGGAATATTGTCAAGGTCGGTCTTAGTAAAGAAGCGATGCAAAACCCAGACAAGTGAGAGCACTAACAGACCCTGAACTATAAAGGTGAACATGGTCGACAAGCGAGGCTCAACCAGTTGTTGAAGCTAGCCTTATAGGGAGGCTTGGACACTTCGAGACCGACCTATCGGGGCGATGACAAGTCATGATGTACGTAGGGTGGCTTCTCGTGTGTATTAGTGTTCAGTTCTGCCGTTTGCCATGATGGTATGTTTGACCATACACACATCTGATTTCGATGGCGTATCATGACAAACCGGCGTTGTAACTGTCCTGGGCCGAAAGGACTCGAAAGCGAACACGTGGGGTAGGACCATGTTGGATTTAGAAGATAAGGTCATGATACGAATATCTTTGCCGCCCTTGTATTTTAGAGTCTAAGGCCAGGCCGATCATTTTTACTTAAGGCGTGTGGAAAGTCACTGGGCACCTGCTTGGTGGGTGCTCCAGCTCATGTTCCATGGAAGAAGCATCGTCCGGCTTGAGCAGAATATCAATAATTATGAATAGCCGCGTTCACATGGACAGTGTCTCGAACGAGAAGTCAGCCCTATAAGAGGGGCGAATGCGAGATCGGGGCACAGATGATAAAAACATAATGCCATAGACGGAGGATGTGCATTGGATGCATGGATCAATGTCGACCCTGCCCGAGAGCGAGGTATCCCTTCATTCCCCGGTGAGGTCACAGGTATCATGGATGTCAGTTTTCTGAAAACGTGCATACCAACACAGTTCTCAAGTTTTTTGGGGGGTCCAGATGTGTATAAATGACTATCAGCAAATGAGGTAACAAAGAAATTGAGACAGATGCACCTTCCACCAACGAGCTCATACCACTCGCGTTATAACAGCCACACCACTCCTGAAGGGAATTAAATATTGACTTGCAAGGTACCCCAACAGTTTCATAAGCTGAGCTCGACAAATGTACTTCAAGTCAAACATTGTGATGCAAAAGTTGTTGAAACAATTCATCTGGAATCAAAGTTAATGGATACAACTGATGGAAAAGGATCAAAATCGAAAACAAATCAGGACTTTTCACTGCGGCTCAGTGCTCATCTGATTACCAACTATCACCTAAAATATGACAGTTCCTGAGGAGGATCCTTATCCATTTGGACAGGCAAAATAGACATAGTCTGACAAAACAATCCGAACCCATCGAATTGTTTCAGTTGAATAAACAATCGCACATTGGGCTTGAGAAAAAAAGCTAAGTATTACTTGAAGAATTTCTGCACAAGTAGGTAGGACACATAACTTCTACGAGTTTGAATTTGAGTCTAGGTAGTCAACAACTTCCATTTTGAGGGGCAACTGAGGACACCCCGAGGAACCTTTCACAGTAGGGGTTGTAATCCAGTTCATCTGCCAGACGATTTCTTGCTCCGGAAGGGAAAATCTGAACTGAGATACAAGTGTGGACAACACAACCTCTGCGATTTACATCGTTGGAATTGGTGCAAAAAAAAAAAAAACGACCTACTCATTTCCAACTGAGAAAACTTGAACCCAATACACGCACGGCCACCGCCAAGGAAAGTCATGCTGCAACAATTGTCAGCTTTACTTTTCGCTAAAATTGGTAGATGATTACTAACAGGTGAGAGTAGATGCCAGGAATGTGAGCATTGTGCACAGTCTCTGGAAGAGGTGACAGCCACCGCTCTGGTCTCCACTCCAGGGAATCCGGGCCCCAGATGAGAGGGTCGCGGTTAGAATTGATAATAGAGATGACGATCTTGGTGTCCTTAGGAACAACAATAGACTCCATTTCGCGCCCATCGATGCCTTTAATTGGAGTCGATAACGGCAAAGAAATGTCTTGTCGGGCGCTAGAGAGGTGCATCAACTTCGGCGGAGCTAAATTAGCAAGCTACATGGCACATACACTCGCAAGACTTTCGGCGCTGGTGGATGACTGATGATGAGGTCAACAAGTGGACCTGAGAACCATGCTGTAGGTAACTCACAGGCGCAAGGTTTCACGACACACGGCATCCAAGAATGGGAGAGCAATTAAATCATCGTAAGATATATCCCCGACATTTGCTTTGCGTGCGCGTACGACCTCCTCGCGAAGCCGATCTTGCACTTCGGGATTCATAGCCAAAAGGTGGAGAGTGCGCGAAAGGGCATTTGCTGACGTATCAGTGGCAGAAAAAGTAAAAGTTCTATATGGAAAAGATCGATATCGTCATGCTTCATTGTGATTAAACGTATTCCGACATACGACATCTTCCATGTAACGAGTCAGAGGATGAGGCGAAGTTAAGACATTCCATGAACGTACTTGTGCCAAAACCTCTTCATCAGACAACCTATCTTCCTCAGAAGCTTCTATATTGGCCTTCACTAAAAGTTCCCCAAGATTAGCTCTTCATGAAAGCTGACTAATAGCAGACTGGCTAAAACTTACTGAGTATGCTCATGAGATCCTTTGCTTGGCCGATTTGCTTTGCAAGGGCCTCATCCCCTTCCCTCAGCGCTCGCTTTTTGGATTCGAAGATTTCGACCGTGGTTCGATCCCACGTATTAACTATGTCGCGGAGGGCGTGGAGGTTCTTCGAGGGAAGATGATCAACGGCCCATCTCCTAAATCGTGGAGAGCCGATCTTGGAGAGGGTCGGTAATAAATATTCGCGCGGGAGTAACAACTTTGCAATAACAGGGCTTTTTGGACACATGCTTAATAACTGAAATCACATCGGTAATGGCCCGAGCGAGCACTCACCTGAACGCTTTGACTGCTTCACTGTATGGATGTGGTATGGCACCTTCCACCAAAGGATCAAAAGTATAACCAAGGCCGCTCTGTCCGATCATCTCCAAAGCAGCACGACTCATCCAGTGTAAAATATCAATCTGCTGGGACGTAAGAATTCACCAATAGACGAGGATTCGAACCAACTACTTCTTGAGCACCATTGGTCAACTTGCGCTTGAGCGTTGCCTCTAGCTATTTGAAGACCTGACGTGAGCCGCCGACGCCAGTAAAGGAAGAGCAGTGGCGAACCTTTTTTGCCACGTCGTTGAACATGGGCACTGGATTACGGCGCTTCCATCAATACATGCAATCCTGAACAAGGATTTGTGCCCACTCATATGACGCATGTGCATGGTAGAAAATACAGGATTCAGCATTTTGCGCTGCTTCTTGTGAGGTTTACCTGCACGCCATCACGATGTTGCATTACATCTTTGAGAAGAGCGAGGGCTTACCTTGCGCAGACAAAAGGCCCCCGCCAAAAATGATGTTATTAGACCTGTAATTAAATGCCTGTCAGGATATCGATGCACACTGGATATTGGGTAAAGACATTGCCATACGCCAAGAACGCCCTGCTTTCTTCATATATAGTTTGATCTTTGATGAATATATGGTACAATGCCTTGGGATCATAAACGTATAGGTGCTGAGACTGGGGAATATACGAGTCAGATGTTAGGGATACGTGGTATCTGTGGCCACTGACACCAAATACACCATAGATCTTGGTAACTCTTCCAACTGGAAATGAGAGTTTAGCAATTCATCACTGAGGTGAATCGAAGTATTCTTACATCTTTGGGCAAGCTGTGCACTGAAGTTCCAACTTGAAACGTTGAATAACTGATCGAGGTTACCTGATCAACAGGTCAACAAAAGCAATGCTGGGGTGGTATCTATGCACCTTTGAAGAATGATTCAGGTTCCGGGCCGAAAATATTGTCAAGATCAGTCTTGGTGAAGAAGCGATGCAAAACCCAGACAAGTGAGAGTACGAGTAGACCCTGAACTATGAAGCTGAACATAGTCAACGTGCGAAGGTCGACCAGTTGCTGAAGCTACCTTTATAAGGGAGGTCTTTACGGTTCGAGACGGACCTATCGGGTAATAACAAGCTTGATGTACGTGGCTTCTACCTTGTTCATATCTATATCCGCTATTGTTAGCAAGGATACACTAAAGGGCATGCCTCGCTAGGCCTACGAATATCCGTAAAAGGTGTGTGGGGTAGCATCAAAACCTCGTCGCTGATATTCGCGATGCCTGTGTAAAGCATGATGAATACATGCAGCATTGCCTTCTCCCATACTGGGCGCTACATATCGTTGGAGCCGAAAAGATTGGGTTTACAGGCTTGCTTTGACCCTGAAAGGGCCTAGCCCTAGCGTTAAGTATAAAAACAGCTGCCATTATTTTCGTTTGCCATGATGGTATGACCATATATACATACATGATTTTGATGGTGCACCATGACGATCCGGCGTTGTAGCTGTCCTCCGAAGGACTTGGAGAAGCGAATGTGTGGCGTAGGACCCCGTGTAAGGTTTAGAAGTCACTATACCAATACCTCTGTCGCCCTTGCATTTTAGAGTCTGAGGCCGGGCCGATTCTCTTTAGGTGTGTAGAAAATAATCGAGCACCTGCTTGATGGAGTGATCCAGCTCACGTTCTATGAATTCTATGAAAGAAGCACCGTCCGGCTTGAATAGAATATCAATGATTATGAATAGCCCCGTTCAGATGACGGTGTCCCGAATGAGAAGTCAGCCCTATAAGCGGGGCGAATGTGAGATCAGGGCACAGGTGATCCTATGGAAACATAATGTCATCGACGGAGAATGCGCATTGGGGTGCATGATCAACCCTGCCCGAGAGCGAGGTATGCCTTCATTCCCAGTTGAGATCTGTGTTATAGCAGTTGAATTACCTCCAAAAAATCTGCCTGGTGGTCTTAAGCTTCCACAGAAATCCACGGAGGAGCCATTTCCAAGAGAAAAGCTGCTGTTTAGAAGCTATATGATAGGAGTTTAAACGTTCGAGAGCCCAGTTGGCCAGAAATACATTCAGCCAAATATCAATATAAGTATTTGGGATCGAACGCAGCTGGTCAGCCACCACCATAGTACTGGTATGTCTGCTCACTTGAAAACTAGCAAACTCCACTTGCGCACGCGTTGTGGCCTTTCCAGCACATGTGAGGCACAACGAGGACAGAATACGAGCATTGTCCGTGGGCTGAGAATAAGTATACGACTACTTCCACACAGTGAATGTCTAAACTGTCCAACTTTGGAACTGTTTCAACAAAACTAGCTGACAGGGCAACAAGTGCAAATAAACCCGCTCAGTGTCGACAACGACGGCGGAGGGTGTTCCTGCAGTTCATTAGGGTTGCTGACCGCATTACGAACCCCACGCAGCCATTAAACCTCAAATGCGAGGGCTAGCATTCCCGTCGAGTGCGGTTTTCAATCGCGAAACTTCATATGACTATGGCACTCCAACTCCTCACCCCGACGACATTCCGATAGATCCAGCACTGGCTGAGCCTGTCATAGACCCAGCATTGATGGAAGAAGGCATAGATGTGACCAACCAGAACGTGAGTTGTGTTTGTTTCGTGGGGAACGCTTGGTCCAATGTCACGAAACGCGTCGCGTCTCGAATTGTCAATACGAACACACTGCGAACGGTTGTTAACGCTACTTCTTTTTTAGAAGCCACCACAATCTCAACTTCCACTACAGTCCCTTCCTCCACCTCGCCAGCCAGCTCAACAGTACTCCGACGGCCCTCAGGGCGATCCATACGCACCCGTGCCCTTACCAATACTATATCCAATCGAGGTTGATCAACCCATGCTGTCTCCGAAGCCGGTCAAGCGAAAACGAAAACCGCGTCGTGAAATTGATTGTGGATTCTGCCAGGGAGATGATAGAAGAAATAGGGAAGGCCACCCGGAAAGGATGGTTACCTGTAGTGAATGTAGCCGCAGTGGTACAGTCTTTTGCCGCGCTTATTGATTTCCCCTGGAGCTCATGATATCTGTTAGGGCATCCTAGCTGCATGCAACTCTATGGTCTCAGCGATATACTCCGTTCTTATGACTGGAAATGTATAGAGTGCAAGAATTGCGAGATCTGTTTGGAAAAGGGCAACGACGTAAGATCACTTTTCCCTTTTGCTACCTCCGCCCTTACGCAGCACAGGACCGTATACTGTTCTGTGACTCTTGTGATAGAGGTGCGTCTTAGTCACTGCTTCTCGCCTCTAACTACTAACACCACGTTGCAGGGTGGCACATGGATTGCTTGGACCCTCCCATGCAGGATGCACCGACGGGGAGGTGGCATTGCTCAATGTGCCCTCCACCGACGTTCGTACCAGTAGATTCAGCAATTGAAGATGGACCTACCACCCCGGGTGTCCGAGAAGCATCTATCGCTTCATCGTCACGTTCACATCTCAAGAATCCAAAGAAAAACAAAGTGAAAAGTAGAGGACGACCAAAGGCCGCTGCTCTAATGGGCTACCCGTCAGATGCAGAGGTTGAAGTCGATATCGACACAACACCTGTTGCATCTAAGCTTCGAGCCAGATCTAAAAAGAACAAGGCGACCCCTTCCAAGCCACAATATTTTGAGGATGGTCTTATACCTGCCACATCTCCCCGACAGAAGCGTACTCGAGCACACTCACCTGTATCTCATCCCCTCCCTAGAATTCATTTACGGCTGTCACAAAAAGGGAAGGAAAGGGATTGCGAGGAAGAGGACCCAGGGAAAGGGCTATTCGACAATATCTTGACAGAGGAGGAGCGCGAAACTTCGAAAACTTCTATCACATTGGCTGATAAGATTAGGTTCGACCAGAGTCGTGCTATCGCGGAGGTTTGGAATCCTTAATTTGTTTCTTTTTCTCGCTCACCTCCTCACCAGGCACAAAATGTGCCTCCACCACCTCCACCAGTATCTCAAGCTTCTGATGCACTTGACTTTCCTTCAACTCCTGGACCTTCATCACGACCTCTTCGATCTAGCGTCTTTCACGCATCTATCGCTCCTAGTTCTACCCCGTTACTACACTCAGCCTCGCCTGCGCCCTCCTCAGCCACCCCTGCACCCGTTTCCAACGAGCCTCCACTTCTCCGCATACGAAGCATTCGCTTCGGACAATACGAAATCAAGACCTGGTATGACGCTCCTTTTCCGGAGGAGTATTCCTCGATACCTGATGGAAGGCTCTGGATATGTGAGTTTTGTCTCAAGTATATGAAGAGCCGGTTCGCATGCGAGAGGCACCGGGTTTGTATCTAGGCTCTAAACCAGTTATTCATGGAGCTCATCAGATCCAAACAGCTCAAATGCAAGTCTCGACATCCACCTGGCGATGAAATATATCGTGATGGAGCTGTTTCCGTTTTCGAGGTTGATGGTCGCAAGAATAAGGTACTTGATATGATCTTTAGACACAAGTTCTGACTGATCACCGGATAGATCTATTGTCAAAATCTCTGCCTTCTATCAAAGATGTTCCTGGACCACAAATCTTTATTCTACGATGTCGAGCCATTTCTGTTTTACGTGATGACAGAGATGGACGACTTTGGAGCGCGTTTCGTGGGATACTTTAGCAAGGAAAAACAAAGCCCAAAGGACTACAATCTGAGTTGCATCATGACTCTGCCAGTGCGCCAGCGGCAGGGCTGGGGGAATCTACTTATCGACTTCAGTGGGTGCCCTTCGGACCGTGCGGCCCGTTTTCATTGACAGTTATGTTCCCAGGTTATCTGTTGTCGAAAAAGGAACAACGAGCAGGATCACCAGAAAAGCCGCTTTCAGCCCTAGGCGCTCTCGGATACATGAACTATTGGACATTGTCGGTAATGCGTTATCTTGACACGGCGCCCGATTTTCCTCGCCTAGAAGGTTAGCTCAATCCTCCTGAGATTGCGCACAGTTTAAAATAATATCATATAGAAATCTCCACAGCAACGTCGATGACTATTGAGGATATCGTCGTTACTTTGAAAGAGTTAGGGTGGATATCTATTCGTGAAGCAACGCCTCCTCCAGTCAAGCCGCTTCCTGGTCAATCTATCAAGATCAACAAAGGGCG
Organism: Tephrocybe sp. NHM501043; assembly: GCA_018855915.1. Lineage (NCBI taxonomy): Eukaryota > Fungi > Basidiomycota > Agaricomycetes > Agaricales > Lyophyllaceae > Tephrocybe > Tephrocybe sp. NHM501043. Next base: position 29,908 of record JABCKO010023791.1, read on the forward strand.
TAAGAGCAATGTCGCTCGACGGCATTTGCAGCGAGCCCAAACGACTACTCCTGCGGCCTCTGAGACACCAAAGGGACCTTTCGTCACCCCAACAGAATACATGGTCGCGTGGAATAGGGACAATGTCTCTCAGCGCCTCCAAACATCCGATGCCAAAGGTTACTTACGGCTTAAACCAGAAAAGCTGACATGGAGCCCGTATGTCCTGACACGAAGAGACAAGGTGGAGAAAGTAGCACACGAACAAAGCCAAATTACGTCAGCTGCAGGTCCAGAGGTCGAAGAGTCAACGCTGGCTATAGATGTCTCCAAAGGACCATCTCCAGCCCCAGAGGTTGTTCCGTTCCCATCACCAATGAACATGTTTGATGACGACGAGGCTGTGGAGGAGGTGCCTCGACCTCCTCCGGAAAGGCGAATGTCCCGATCGAAATCCCCACTTCCTCCTCTGAACGAGATACCTGTAACGCCACGGAAACCAGCCTCACGGAAACGAAAACATGATGCATCCTCGCCGCCCGCCAATGAACCCCGCTCGACACGAGGGCGACCTCGCGAAACATCAAAGGATGAGGGAGCCGCGGCGATCAAACACGGTGTCGATATTCCGAGACCGGGACGTTCACTGAGATCACGACCAAGCGAGCCGGGCAAGCGAGCTACATCGTCCCCTGTGACGATGAAATCGCGAAAGCGTGCGAGGGCCGAATCAACGGATGTGGAAGTGAATGACACGATTGTAGTGACGGAACCCCCACCGCATATGTCTGGGCTACCGAACGGCAATCATACCGAAGAGCTGCTGTCCCAGGAAGGTGATGGGCGTGTGGTGCCAGTGAGGGAAGGCGTAAAGGCCGAGGACGGGGGGACTTCTTTGACCAACCATGCAGGACGACAAAGTGATGATACCATATTGACAACGACGGCTTTGAACGGGAAAGGCGATGTGGTAGTCGCGATAGATGAGGAAGATGCAGACGCAGAGGGAGAGGACGAAGAGGACGCAGAGGGAGAGCCAGATGAGGATACAGACCTGTAGCTTTATAGCAAGCTTTGTTTGGCAAGAGGATGGACTGCAAACAGCGTAGGATTAAACGAGCCATTGTGAACCGCTGTGGATGCGAGGTCACGACGCAGTCCGGTCCATTCAGTTCGCTTTGAGATGGATGCAAAGTTCGTACAGCCCCGGTTCATCGCCATTGACAATGCCTGGAGCTATGTTACAGTGAACAGAATATGCAATACGGTCGCATGCAACCGCAGGAGCGCAGGGATTCCAATCTCGACAGCAACGGCTCGGTAAACCAAGCTTTCAAGTCAAAACGACACAACCCTGACCAGCTCGCCTTGCAGACTCCCTACCAAACCCATCAGAGCCTAGGTCAAGCCCTCGGCTCGCACATACCAGGTTTCCCTCTTCACAAACACGCCCTTGACACCCCGCTGAACTCATCAACGCAAGGTCTTGCGCAGAATGGTCCCCAACAGACCCACCCAGGCCCGCCTCCTTCGCATTCGCCTCTCTTCACGGTGACGACTGGCCATCCCTCCCCTGGCATGAAGCGCAAGCAAGTTGATTCCGCAATGAATGCACAGGTCCTCAAGCGCCGACGCGACGCTGACGATGGCGACTCTTTCGATATCGACGGCACTGGACAGGGTGCCAAGCACTGGACCGACGAAGAAAAGTCAAAGCTGTTCAACTGGCTCATGGGCCCGGGTCAGGACGACCACTGGAATTCCCTTCGCGCAACCAAAAACTCTTGCCTGCGAGAGGTAAGCATACAAGTCGTCTGTGCAACAACCAGAAGAAACAGTAGCATCTTATCATTTGAAATAGTGTGCAAACGAAGTTTTTGGCAGCAAGAAAACCTACCAGGCGCTCAAAGGATGCTACGAGCGAAACTTCAATCTCTTCAAACAGATCTACGCCTACGAACTCTATCACGCCCACGCTCAAAACCTAAGCTCGTTTAATGAAGCCGATCGCTTGCGGGAATACGAGAGGCGGTTGCAAAGCGCACGCAAAGCCGGTTGCGATGTTGGGAACGTGACCGCTCGGACAATTGACCATTGGCATCGCCTAGGCTGGTATGACTTGTTCTATCGAAGGTATGTAACGCCCCAAATCTGTTCGAACAAACGGGAAATGATCTGCCCTTATAGATGGCACGGAGACCCCGCGACTACTCGTCCCGTACAGACGCGAACTTCCAATGCAAACGGCTCAAACATGAACGGAGGCGATGACAGTATTGACCTCGACGACGATCCTCCACAGATCAATTTCCCCGATCCGACGTCGATGATGCCCAACGGGATTAACACCAACGTGTCACATGACCGACCGCATCCACCTCCTCAAAATCCGCTTAACTACATAAACCCTCAAACGCTGCGGGAACCTGTCGTGTCGCATACAGCCGCATCGCCGATAGCAGGTTCCAGCGGGTCTAGCCAGCAAGCCAGCAATCCGATTCCTATATCGCCCATGCCTTCCTCCTCTTCAACTTCTGCGGCGCCATCTAGCTCAGAGCCCGTCGTCGTCAATATGACGGTTACACAGAGCATGCTTTCGGCATATATGCAGTATCTACAGGTGCAGACACAGTCCGCAAAGATGAAACTGGAGTATATGCGGCGTAGAGAGGAGCGCGAGGAGAAGGACAGTGCGCACCGACGGGAGGTAGACCGATTGCGGTTAGAGCGCGAGGCAGTCGAGTTTGAGCACAACAAGCAGAAGTCGCGTCAGGACGAAATGACGAACCGTGCAATGGTGAGCCTTTTACCTCGTCTTATCGGTTCGTTGCTTCTTACCGAAAATCATTCTTTTTTTTTTTAGAGTTTGTTGGAGAATCCCAATAATGACCTTAGGAAGGCGGCAGGAGATTACCTCAAAAACCTTTTTGAAGGCAAAACATAACCAACATACCCTTTGTTTTTTGTACTTGACATACCCTCTTGGTTATTTAAGGATAATGTACACTAATTTATCATCACCTGGCTATTGTAAACTTCTTGCTTCCCAATCTTCTCCCGTGAGTGAAATCGACAAATCTGATACATAGCGCGAGAAAGGTCGATGATTTTATACTCATAGTCCAAGTAGTCCTGGAATGGTGCTCAAACAACGGATGCGAGTGCGCAGTAGAGTCCATTACTAGTTTCAAATAGGACATCAGGATCAATTGTGAGGGGTGTGGAAGGAAGTCGGATAAGCGGGAAGTTGGTCGTTGACCAATAGCCTGATGGACTCTTGTGTTTCGCAAGCGAACAAACCCCTTGAGATCAAAGCCTGAAGCTTGACAGCGACTTCTGAGCCTTTTATTTTGACAGAAAGGAGGTCGATAATGTGGTGAGGGCGTACACAGCGACTCGATGCGATATGAGGCGCAACTCTAGTGGTATACGGAGATAAGAAGTGGGAGAGCCAATTTACGTTGACCCCCACAACTGACCCACAGTGGCCAGAAAGGACAGGGTCGCGGAAGGTTGTAAATAAAATACATAGTAGTCCGATGCAGTGGGACTTTGAATCTTCTCCCGTGAGCGAAATCGACAAATCTGATACATTGCGAGAGAAAGGTCGATGGATGATTTTATACTCGTGTTCCGGGTAGTCCTGGGATGGTGGTCAATCAACAGATGCGAGTGCGCAATAGAGTCCATTACTAGTGTCAAATGGGACATCAGTATCAATTGTGAGGGGTGTGGAAGAAAGTCGGATAAGCGGGAAGTTGGTCGTTGACCAATAGCCTGATGGACTCTTGTGTTTCGCAAGCGAACAAACTCCTTGAGATCAAAGCCTGAAGCTTGACAGCGACTTCTGAGCCTTTTTTATTTTGACAGAAAGGAGGTCGATAATGTGGTGAGGGCGTACACAGCGACTCGATGCGATATGAGGCGCAACTCTAGTGGTATACGGAGATAAGAAGTGGGAGAGCCAATTTACGTTGACCCCCACAGTGGCCAGAAAGGACAGGGTCGCGGAAGGTTGTAAATAAAATACATAGTAGTCCGATGCAGTGGGACTTTGACATAAATGCCATATCTTTCGAATCCAAATCTTAGTATACTTAGGCTGGCGACAATCAGACGATCTTGTGGCGTCAACTTTTATAGTGTCGAGATGGTAACAATACATACACTGGGGTATTTTTGACTGCTTTTTCATGCTCACTTTCTCGTTTTTGTACGCTTAGTCTTGAAATTTGTCTTCAACCGAGCCTTCGACGCTTAGCCCGAGATGTGAAGGCAGAGCTTCACAACGACAGCGCTGAGGACGAGGGAACAGTTAGTCCAGCTGGCACACTCGAACTCTTAACTGGCAGGAGGTAACAACGGTGCATTAGAGGCTAATATATAACTTCGAAGTAGTCATTAAAACGACTTTAGGAAATTCTCAATGATAATACGCATCATAGACCTCTCCTTCACAGTCACATGCTCCGACAGGAAAGTTTGCTCCAAATAATCCCTGATATTTTCTCCGTTCCCCGTTACGCTGTTCCCCGGATTCCACACTTTCTCGGATGTCCGTATTCCCTCAGCAAAGGTTTTGACTGATATTGTCCCGGTACTTGGATAGCATATAAGCGACACAGCAACCGTATTTCGGCCAGGTGTTTTTTCGTGCACCAAGAGGATCAATGATCCGGGGCCACGGCCAGTGCTTCCAAACGCATGGTGACGAGTCCGCGCGACCATTTGAGCACGATCAAGTTTCTCTGTCGTCCGTTTCGAGTCGTTTTCGTGCGTCAACTTTATAGTTCTGTCCCAGTATAAAATGTCGTCCACCTTGTCCTTTGATCTGTAAATGACGGCAGAAATTTTATGGTTGGTGCCATTGGGTAGCGTGGTGTGTTGAGTGAAAGGCTCGCCGGGGGCGGTTTGCCAGAGATAGGCCCCGACGGGCAGTGGCATGACTGCACTGACCGATGAATCGACGAGCTGGTACGGATCGTCATCCGCCGCTGCCGGCTTCCGCATCACTATAAATCCATGGCCTAGTCTCTTCTGACCGTTGCCGGTATGACGAAATAAAGGGTTGGCTCTAGGATATGTTTTGAGGATGCCATCAGCGACTTGTATGGCAAATGCCTCGCAAAGGTAGCCTAAATCACGATCGACTGGAAGCTGCTTGTAAATTCTCCATACTTCTTTGAACTCTGCTTCAGACATCCTATTCCTCAAAAGATTTGGGTGATTGGACTTGTCAGTCGATCTAAGAAGATCTTCGACTTGCACGAGGTTGCTGTAAGGCTGGGCGCGCCACACAGAGCCATACATTTCGGCCACGTCATTCTCCCAAGTGTCTGCCATTCGTCTTTGATCTGACGGGAATTAAAAACAGATTAGGAAGAGGTCATTAGATGGAGATTATGTCACCTGCGACTCTGGATTTATCGGAGACGGGTCGTGAGCTGGCGTAGGAATGGTTAGAGGAGATACTCATACATGGGCAATAATATCACCTTTGATTCCGGTGGTAGTCGTAGTAAACTGAAGTTGGAAGGTAGTTGATAATAACTATTGTGTACTGTGAGTGGAAAGAGAAGGAGAGACTTGCGATGAAAGACAGAGAAGCACCTCAGAACTGAGAATACTGAGGCCGTGATAGAAAAAGTGGTGGGGAGAGAAGCTAAGCACTAAGTAGTGACGTGTACGCCGTAAGTGGCTCTTTATCCTCTCTCATTGCTCGGTTCTAGGTCCTTAGCTTGATGGCGTACTGCAATGACAGCTGACATGGGATCCTTGGCAATAAAAGACTCAGCTGACCAGTGAATCAATTCTGCTAATACTTCAGTAGTAAGAAATCTTTAACCCAGTGCTTCCGAATTTCATATCCAGAACTATTTCAAGTCCAGCTGAAAGGGATACACAGAAGCTGATCAACACAATGGTGTCTCGTTGAGTCGACAGTACACAGCTTTCAGCGGTGGCATTCAGAGCATTGACTCGAAATGCTGGATCAACGCTGGACTCCTTTGCTAAGGCTAAGGTTGGTCGGCCGAATATACCATCTACTTATTATTTTTCACTGCTGTAATCACTGGGTACTTACCATACTCACGTTGAGCTTTGGCGTTTATCGGCCTGTGCAATTTCTTTTTGTAGACGACACACAGTCAGTTTTTGTACTTTTTGAGTTGGAAATCTGTTTCAGGAAATCTTAGCTGGATTGCCCGCCGTGCCAGTGCTCACGATCAAACTCATCAAGGAGGGACAGATATGAAAGACCAGTGAAGCAGCTTTGAAGGCCGAAATAATCATTACAAAGAAGTTAAGAGATTTTCCAAAACCATATGCATCATACCCGCCTCCTCCGATGTCACTTCCGCCGCTGCAGCAGCGTTCTGTAGATGACGAGTGATCTCAGCTTCGTTTGCCTTTACGCCGCCCGTATCTGGCCCCCACGTCTTATCAAATGTCACCTTCCCCTCAGCAAAGGTCTTGAGTGTGAGTTGGGCTGAGCTTGGATAGCTTATAACCCAGACAGCGACAACATTTGGACCAGGTGCCTTCTCGTGTGCGAGAAGGATAGAGGCGCTGGGGCCGAGGCCTTTGCTTCCGAGCGCCTGTCGACGAGTCCGCCCGATCATTCCATTACGATCGAGTTTAGCTGTGATTCGCTTGGGATCGTCGACCACCAACTTCGTGTTTTTGTCCCAGTAATAGATGTCTGCCGTCGACCTGTAAATTACGGCCGAATCTTTATGCGGATTGTCCGAGGGTGGTTGTGGATGGGGTTTGAATGGGGCGTCACCATCTTGCCAGATGTAGGTCTTGACTGGCAGTGGCATAGCTACACTGACCGATGAATCGACGAGCTGCCATGGATCTCCAGGCGCCGCAGCCTGTTTTTCCATCGCTACAAATCCATGGCCGAGCTTTTTGTCATCGCCGGTATGCTGGAATAAGGGTTTGGCTCCAGGATAGGCCTTAAGGACGCCATCAGCGACTCGTATAGCAAATGCTTCGCACATGTAGCCAATGTAGTCGACGTGGGTGGATTTTTCCCATATTACATTGAATTCCGCTTTAGAAAGCTCATTTCTCAAAAGAGCTCGGTGGTTGGATTTATCGGTCGACTCGAGAAGAGCTTCAATTTGAGAAAGATTGCTGTAAGGCGTGGTGCGCCACACATAGTTAGTAACTGTGGCAACCTCTTTCTCCCAAGCATCTCCCATTGCGTTTTATCTAAATATAAATAGAAATTAGAATAGATTAGAAAGAATCCTGTCAAAAGGATAATACTCTGCTTCTAACAACGAGGACGAGTTGTAATTGCGGTGGCGTGTGGACGTCCTAATGACTCTAAGGATACTCAGAGGGAATGCCTATATATATAAACAGCAGACAAATGTCACCTTGAACGGTAAAACAGTAACTGCGGTTGAATAACAGGTACTAGACGATGGCGGTCGCTTGCTCCGGTGCTGTGGATCAAAAAAGGAGCCCGGAACCACGATACTGACGTGTAAGTACCTGAGACTGTTGAGACGACGATAGTGGAGGGAGGGAATTTGGGTGACAGTGTCATGGATCTTGTATGCGCCTCTTTAATACTGCTCTCTCTCAATCCGTTTCAGATTATCCCGATGAAGTATCTTTGACATGGGACCTGATCATGAGTACGGCCGACGAGACATTAGAATGAGTTCTATGACAGGCTCAATGATAGCTGTCGTGGAGTTAAGTAGCTGAAGTCCCAAACTGGAGTGATCTATTCTTTCGATGACAAGCTCGATGACAGGTAGCATGGGCTAGTACCGCTGCAGCTTCAAGCTTCACTATTGTAGTCGTCCAATCACACACAGTATATATGCATACAAATCTGTCACAAACGCATATCTGAACAAAACAAATGTACCTGCCTCTGAGCCAAATATTGAAACCTATCCTGCTAATTTACCAGCCAGCTTCAGCGAGCGCTTCCTGCTCCCTCTCATCCAAGAAGACGTCACGTTCTTCCGCTGAGTGTGATACATAAAATCACTACTGTCTCATCACATCAGCGAATCAGTGACACTCACATTCAGGGATGTGTTTACGGTACACATCTTTCAACCACGCTTTGAATTCTGTGGCGACACCTGATCGCTTGAGCGTAGGTTGAGGTTGCTTGGACCACCATGCCATCTTCTCCGCCATTGTCCACTGCTGTGATCCTCTATGAGATCACTGGTTCATTTGACGATCACATTAGTGCTACCTTATTGTTATTATGGGTCCACGGAGGGGATACATAAGGCACATCGGGGGGTGCCTATACAAGATGCTAGTGAGATGGGAGGTCTGACCCCAAGCCTTGCAGACTCACAGAAAGCTCCTCTCGCAACCTCCTCTTATAATCCCTCAACGTTGCACGCAACTCGTCCTTGAAGGCTGCAGATGTGGGGTCCTTCGCCTCCAGGTCAGAGCCTGGATTTGGGATAGGTGTCAATTCTGGGACTTCTTTAGGGTTGGTCATCGAAGAGCAGAGCAAAGGATGGAATTGGCATAGAATGAAGATGAGATAGATTGCTGACAGGAGGCACCGTGGGTTCCCACGGATTGGAATAGAACAAGCGCCAATGCATGAGATGCCTAGTCTCGAAATTGTATTTACCCTCTCAAAGTGTTCAATCGGGGTAACTGTACATTCAAACGGACCCCTTGAATACAAATATTGCGTAAGGGCATGCTGTGGTGTGGCGTGTGAAACGATCAATTGAACGAGAATAACGACACGGGAAGAGCCAGGCATGGTTGAGTGAAGCGTTCGTCTCTACACATACTTGAGTGTTTGAATCTTAGGCATGCCGTTGATGGAGAGTGCTAGCAAGGTCGAAAACTATGTAACAGATCGCTAACAGACGCATTTAGGGCTGAGTTGGAATATTAGCAAAGGAATTTTTCACATGGAAAGTATCATATTTTTAATATTTCTAACATTAGAACCTCTACACCATCATGTGATTAATAAATGCGGAAAAATGTCAGGACATTGTAAGTGTGAGTACACGCACATGAGAACCTATACAGCCAAAAGGCGAGTTGGGTCAGAAATTGCAGCTTTGAAGGTTCTCAACTTCTCGCAAAGCTAAGGCAAAAGGCAGGCGCGGAGCGGTAGCATGTTCATTGTGTCAAAGACCATCGCCTCATTGACTCGTGCTTTTAGTAAATCCAAAGATCGAGTGCACCATGCAACCATAGATACTTAGAAGTCATTTCCAGCTGTGAACCGGGTGCAATAGGTGCTAACTATTTATAACTGCTGTACGGAAGAATTCTGTAGGTTTCACCGCATATACATGCGTCATGTCGGCAGTCCCGGGAGTCAATTTAGAAAGAGATACGGCAGCTTCTCTAGTCATCATAAGTAAGCTTAAGGGGATCCCAGGAATACGGAGGGAGTCTGCAAAAGAAATAGCGAGCTGAATCAGCAGTAACTTCTAAGATATGATGCTGATGACACGATCCCGGCTCTGTTTCCGGGATAAATCATGCTTATGGCTCGACGACGCCGTTTTTGTACATTCCCTCGATGTCCAGAGTGTCCAATTCGGAGAAAAGCTTGGATTCTTCGCCTGAAAAAGAGGAATCAGCGGATAAAACACCGGTGGTGGTAGTCGGACGCACTCAACGATCACGGTCAGTCCAATATAATCACACCATCATTCATCATGGCACTAATGTTATCCCCAGCCTTCTTCGCGTTCCATTCACGTCCACGAAAGAACCACCACCGCCTAAGGAGTCTATAGACGATGCCGACCTCATCCCTGAAGCTACCGCGAACTTTTTCAACCTCGTCACCTTTGAGTGGGTAACACCGTTGCTTGGCTTGGGGTATGCACGTCCACTGGAGGCCCCCGATCTTTACAAGCTTCAAGATAGCCGTAGCGCGGCATACATTGCTGAAAAGATCAATACGTCTTTTGACCGTCGACATAGAGAAGCACAAGAGTATAATGCGCGTCTGGAGACCGGAGAAATTAGCCCTGGGCTCTGGAGAAAGACCTTTTGGATGCTGAGTGGGAAAAGGGATGAGAAGGAGAAGAAATGGCGGGAGGTGGACGGAAAGAAGAGGGCGAGTCTCATATGGGCCATGAATGACAGTGTCAAGTGGTGGTTTTGGTCGGGAGGCGTGCTCAAGGTGATCGGTGACACCGCGCAAGTAACCAGCCCTCTGCTGGTCAAAGTGAGTTCTCATTGCCATTCACTTCGCACCTAATTAACCATGAATAGTCCCTTATCAATTTTGCGACAGCTTCCTATGTTGGGCACAAGGCTGGCACCAATGTTCCTCCCATCGGCGTGGGCATCGGCTACGCATTTGGGCTTATTGCGCTTCAAATCATTGCTTCACTGTGCACACACCACTTCTTCTACAGAGCGACTTCTACCGGTGTCCTCCTCCGCGGAGGTTTAATCACGGCCATCTATACGCGGTCTTTGAAACTCACGTCGCGGGCTCGGTCTACTCTTACGAATGGCAAACTTGTCAATCATATATCTACGGATGTCTCTAGAATCGATTTCTGTGCTGGATTTTTTCATATGGTGCGCCCACCGCCGGTACATGCGCTGATTTGACTTTACTCATGTTGAATAGGCATGGACCGCACCCATCCAGATGATTATCTGTCTCATTCTCCTGACCTTGAACCTGGGTCCTAGTGCCCTTGCTGGATTCGGCTTTTTTGTTCTCGCAACGCCCGTTCAGACCATGGTCATGAAACGTCTCTTCAAACTTCGCATGAAAAGTATGCTGTGGACAGACAAACGCGCGAAACTTTTGCAGGAGCTCTTAGGCGGCATGAAGGTGATCAAATATTTTGCATGGGAGACATCATTCCTTGCGAGAATCTTCGACTATAGAAAGAAGGAGATGGGGTAAGTACCGTCAGCTCAAGGTCTTATTAATGCCTTCACAACCGTCCTGTAGATACATCCGTTCTTTGTTACTCATCCGCTCGGCCAACAATGCAGTCGCAATGAGCATGCCTGTCCTCGCATCCGTCATTGCGTTTGTTACATACTCACTCACTGGCCATACTTTGGAACCCTCTCTCATTTTTGCCTCTCTTACGCTCTTCACTCTCCTCAGGCTCCCTTTAATGTTTCTTCGTGAGTTAACAGTTAACGTGCTTGAAGGATAATTTCTAATTATTCTCTCCAGCGGTATCGTTCAGTGCCATTGCAGACGCAGCTAATGCAGCCAGCCGTCTCTATGGAGTCTTTGAGGCAGAGCTGCTAACTGAAACTCTCGTTGTAAACCCTAATATTGATGTTGCCATTGAGGTCACAGATGCCTGTTTTACCTGGGACTCTCCCCCTCCCCAGGCTGAGACAGTTGGGAAGCAAAAGCGCCCACACGGTGCCGCTGCTAAAGGGCTGTCTAAACAGGAAGAAGCAAAGAAGGAAAAAGCGGCTCAAGATAAAACGAAGAGTGACGGGGGAAATGTGTTCAAGATGAAGGATTTGAACATGCGTATTCCACGAGGGCAGCTGGTTGCGATAGTGGGTGCAGTGGGATCCGGCAAGACGTCCCTTCTGCAAGGTATCATTGGAGAGATGAGGAAGACAGGTGGGAGCGTCCAGTTTGGTGGCACCGTGGGATATTGCCCACAAAGCGCGTGGATTCAGGTGAATAATACATTCTTCTTCTGTTTGACAGCCAGTTAAAATTCCGCGTTGTAGAATGCGACCATCAGAGAGAACATCTGCTTCGGACGGCCTTTCGAGGAAGATAAGTATTGGAAAGCTATCAACGATTCCTGTCTTGGACCGGATCTAGAGATGTTGCCCAACGGCGATCTCACTGAGGTTGGAGAAAAGGTATGCATCGTTTTGTGTCAGAGCTTTGTGATTTCCCAACATCTCTGTTTCAGGGAATTTCACTTTCAGGTGGTCAGAAGCAAAGATTAAACATCTGTCGTGCGATCTATTGCGACACAGACATCCAAATCTTTGACGTGGGTCTCTTTTCGCTTTCGTAAACGCTAATCTCCGAGCTCAAAAGGATATCGATCCTAGGACCCTCTTTCTGCGCTCGATGCACACGTTGGGAAAGCCGTCTTTCAAAATGTTCTTCAAAACAGTTTGTCGGGCAAGACACGGGTGTTGGTGACCCACGCCCTTCATTTCCTTCCTCAAGTCGACTACATCTATACAGTTGCCGATGGACGCATTGCGGAACGCGGTACATATTCGGAACTCATGCACGGTCACGGCGAATTTGCGAAATTCGTGACGGAATTTGGTTCGAAGGCAGAGGAAGAGGAGGGAAAGAAGGAAGGAAAAGAAGACGCGATCGCTGCGGCAGACACGGAGAAGGACGGCAAGAAGGCCCCGACAAAGACAACGCCGGGAACTGCACTCATGCAAGTAGAGGAAAGAAATACAGGCGCCATATCCTGGGATGTGTACAAGGAATATTCACGAGCAGGGAATGGGAAGGTCGTCCTACCGCTTTTGTTCTTGTCTCTTGTTCTTATTCAGGGTGCCACGGTGATGTCTTCATACTGGTTCGTGATATTCGCGCATCAAGGCTGGATTTATGGAACTGACTAATATATATAGGCTCGTTTATTGGCAGGAAGAGTATGTTGCATTCTGATTCCTGCATTATATGTGCTAACAAAAATGAAGAAAATGGCCTCAGCCTCAAGGCTTCTATGTAAGTGAAAGCCGAGTTGGTTTTTGTTTGCATCTAATGAATGGGGACAGATGGGTATTTATGCCTTCCTTGGCGTGGCTCAAGCAATAGCCTTCTTTATCATGGGTAGCATGTTCGCCCTTCTGACCTACTTTGCCTCCCAGAGCCTCCACAAGGTAAAAATTATCACACACCAATCCAAGAATAGGACTCACAATATATCACAGGCTGCCATCACACGCGTCATGCACGCTCCGATGTCGTTCTTTGAGACTACGGTAAGTGCTCATGGTAGCCCTCAACTCGGCCAAGATTAATTCATCTCGCCTAGCCACTTGGTCGTATCATGAATCGTTTCTCAAAAGACATCGACACTATCGATAACCTTCTTGGAGGTATGTTATGAAGCGAATGATGCTCTGCTGTTCCATCTTACAGGTCGCCTAGATTCTCTGCGAATGTTTGCAGGAACAACCTCTTCAATCATCGGCGCCATCATCTTGATCTCCATCGTTTTGCCTTGGTTCCTCATTGGCGTAGCCTGTATCATTCTCCTATATGTCTACGCTGCCGCGTTTTATCGCGCCAGCGCACGCGAGCTTAAGGTATGCACGTCCTTCCCATTGATCAATGATCCCAGACCTTATCTCATTATTTTCACTATAGCGACTAGGTCATTGTGTGCATCATTCATTGCCAACGGAAACCACTGAACTTCGCTCACAGATGCGGTTTTACGATCTTCGCTCTATTCGCATTTCTCTGAAAGCCTTTCAGGCTTAGCCACGATCCGAGCATATGGTGAAACGGAAAGGTTTCGTCTTGATAACGAGACTCGTGTCGACGTGGAGAATCGGTATTGATTTACCTCATGGGTGGGTCATTCCGTGTGCTGACCAATAATTCACAGTGCATATTGGTTAACAGTGACAAATCAGGTTCGTGGCGTTGATACTCTGCTGAGTATATAGTTGATCTTTCGTCGCTGTCAGAGATGGCTTGGGATTCGCCTCGACTTCCTCGGAGCACTGCTTACCTTCATAGTTGCACTGCTCGCTGTTGGAACACGATTCACGATTTCACCTGCTCAGACTGGTCTTGTTCTGTCCTATATCCTGAGTGTCCAGCAAGCGTGAGTAGCATCGATCTCTCGCAGTTAGGATCCTCGTGACCTTGCATCTCTCCCAGATTTGGATGGCTTGTTCGCCAAAGCGCTGAAGTCGAGAACAACATGAACTCTGTGGAACGCATTGTGCATTATGCTACCGCTGTCGAACAAGAGGCGCCTCATGAAGTTCCTGCCACGAAACCTCCTAAAGAATGGCCTGCCCATGGAAGTGTTGAGCTGAAGGATGTGGTGTTAAGCTACAGGCCCGAGCTTCCTCCTGTACTAAAAGGTACATTGATTTACCACTATAGTCCAACATGTGCTCAGCTCGATTATAGGACTTTCAATGACTGTCGGTGCTGGAGAGAAAATTGGTATTGTTGGCAGGACTGGCGCCGGAAAGAGCTCCATAATGACTGGTATGAGTTCAGTACTCGTAATAAATGATGCTAACCCTCCCAATAGCTCTTTATCGCCTAGTGGAACTGACACGCGGCTCTATCACCATCGACGGCGTCGATATATCTAAGGTTGGCTTGAGTGATTTAAGGAGTGGCCTCGCCATCATCCCCCAGGATCCAGTAAGTCATTTTGCTTTCAATCTGTATGAGTTCGTAGTTTGTACTCATGCCATTACAATTTAGTTGCTGTGTAAGTTTTTTTACGTTTCAGATGTATTCGATGGTGGTTTACGAAACCCTCAGTTTCGGGGACGTTGCGCTCAAATCTTGATCCGTTCGGTCTGCACGATGATGCTACTTTATGGGACGCTTTGAAACGCTCCTATCTTGTCGACCACACCCAGAAAGCTGTCGAATCGAAACGAAATTCAGTCGTGCTCCCAGAGGACGACATCACAAGCGGTGCACATACGCCGACGAACCGATTCACTCTAGAAAGTATCATTGAGGATGAAGGGGGAAACTTGTCTATTGGCCAAGTGAGTCGTTTCTTTTTTGCGCGAAACAGCACTTAAATTGACATGAACACAGCGGTCACTAGTATCTTTGGCTCGAGCATTGGTGAAAAATTCCAAAGTGATCATCCTTGATGAAGCGACAGGTTTGGTCTTCAGCCTTTCAATTGTGATCGGGCAACGCTCACACCGTTACTTGGTATAGCATCGGTCGATTACGAGACGGATAGGAACATCCAGGATACCATTGCCAATGAGTTCAAAGACAGGACTATCTTATGCATCGCTCGTTCGTTACCTTTGATCATGTGGCGCATGACTTTTTCTCACTGCATTCATCAGATCGATTGCGCACAATTATCAGCTATGATAGGATCTGCGTCCTTGATGCTGGAGAAATTGCTGTTCGTGTTCTGCCCGATGTTGTACCGGTTATTTACTTATGTATCGTTTTCAGGAATTCGACACACCTGTCCGTTTGTATCAAATTCCCAACGGAATATTCAGAGGCATGTGCGAGCGATCCTCTATCACAATGGAAGATCTCCAACTGGCAGAGAAAAAACACAGCTTATGAAACTCAAGGCGCTTCAACAATATACACGATAGTTATACCAGTTTGCCAGTTTTAGTCTGGCTCATGAGTCATATGTACTCTTTATCTCTCTTACGTAATCGACAGCATCGAGGATACAATGTTAATTAGAAGATAGATTGCATCAATTACTATAAGACATCAACCACTGATCACAATAAGTACAACATAGCAAGGACCACGCTTCCGATGACTATCTCCAAGCGCTGACACTGCGCGGCCGATGCCGATGAATTTTTGGACTGAGTACCAAACGGTTGACCTGCCATGATCGTGTTAAACATCTGTGAAGCGGCTTGACCTGTCTCCAGGGTTCCGTACTTAGCAAGGGTCAGTTAATACGTAGATGTTGCATTGTTCAAGATAGTCAGCGACGAACCTTATAGGCTGGGACCTCATGGCCAGCGCCGAAGACACGAAGGTAGGAAAAGGTCCCCGCTTCCTTATATTGACCCGCTGCTTGGCCTGCCACGTTCCACTGTGTAAAGCTTTGCTTCGAGTACTGAGCTGTCAGATTGGTAGACAGCGCGTCAACCTTGGTCAAAACGCCCGTAATTTCAGTCACACACACGCATGACGAAGAATATATTTTACCATGGCTTCCACTCCGATATAATTCAAGATGTAGTCCTTGGCACGCAGATCAATAAAGGCACGCCTTTACATGATGAGAAAGATTTACTCACAGCATCACCATCAAAAATGTGGGTCCTGACCTAAAAAGCGCTCAGTTTCGCCCATCAACTTCAGAAGAACAAAGAGGCACACCCCAGCATTGATGACACTCTCTAATGCCGGCCTCGAAGTTCTCATCCAATCCCCTGTTGGAAGTCACAGTGTCAAATTTAGTACTCATAGGGGCAGATAAAGGCTCCGGAAGGCAAGATCTCACCAGCCTGTGTGAAACTGGTATAGATATCTTGGTTCGATTGCTCCCATGATTTCTCTGCGCCTATCTGACGGGAAATAGAATCAAGATAGCTTGTAATATTCGGCGGATAAGGGTCTGGCCGACGGGTCGGGACATAGTAAACCTTTTTTCGGACACTCATCAGTCAGATGCTGTTGGAAAATCGAGGAAATGTTCACATCATATGGTCCAACCAAGGGAGTGAGGATTTTGGAATTGCAGAAGTTCTGTGCATCCGCGCAAATGGAGTTGCTCCCTCCATCATTGCAGGCTGTAATCTGAAGAGGTTGTCAGCCAGGTCGTAGTACAAATGGAGGCACAACCCCACCTTGTCTTTACATCCACTGGGATCCGACCAATCTTTGTTTGCGTCATCAATTACGGAGCTTGATGTCAGTGGATGATACGAGTTCGATGCTGCATAGACCGCGTACGCGGGATACTGCACTATAGGGTCCTGAGAGAGGTACCGTACTGAGCTGATATTGGAGGCCCAGACATGGCAGGAGAACATACATACCGTGAGTCCATTACCAATTGCAAGCACTTTCAAGTTCAAAGGGTAGCCTTGAACCGACCCAGCAGCGATAGCAGAGTTCTGGGACAAAAAGTAACTGTGCAACATGCATAAGGGGCTCAGGAAACGCTGCCAGATGTTTTACTCACGCTGCAAAAGTTGGGCCATAATGCCCCCCGTAGCTGTAGAAGACGACTTTAACACGGAAGACAGGAAAGAGTTACAAGTCTTACGATTCAGTCCAAATGGCCAAGTCGTTATGTTGGTACTTCAAAAACCGGGTGTCGTTCAAGAAGAGTTGCATAAAAGTCCAAATATCAGACGCAGCCTGCTGTGAGGTCCCGACCAACGAGTCTCCATGAGAGAAACCAACACCGACTGGTTGATCAATGTAAAGAACATTTGCCTCGTTGTTCCACGAGTATGGATTCAGAGTGACAGAAGAAGAGTCATTCGTTATACGACAGGGGCCGTGTTCTTGGAAGAGTCCAATCATACTTGAACTACCCGGCTAGCGACCAGTAGATAAGAACTTGTCCATGACAGACAGAAAGGCATCATACTCCTCCATTGAACCAAAGTGCCAAAGGGGCTGTGTCGGGATTCTTCCTTGATGCAAAGAACCAAAACCTGAATAGCAGAAATGGATCAGTTAAAATCCTTACCTGGGGGAAATACACTTACCATATACTTTGGTTGGCGGCGATGTCGATATATCCAGAGGCCTGATAAACGTTTGGAGTTGTCTCTGAACAGGTGTTCAATCATTGTTCTTATGCATTAAAATACTTGTCTTGACGAACCGCATATCCCCGAGTTTTCGACGACTCGAATCGGCCCAGAAGTTGTAACATTAGTAGTATTACTGGCGAGGGCTTTTGTGCGATAGTCGACTTTATCTGCTGTACTTAGGACTCCGCCGAATGTCCCGTTAATAACAGGTATTTGGCCTGCCAGTGCTCCGATGGCAAGGAACACGACAGCAAAGCCAACCAACCGCATAGCAAAGGAGAAATGAAAGAGGTAGATGGGAACCAGTTACATGGCAGGCGTATTTATGTGCGAGGGCTCAAGAGCAGGGTTGCAACAGTACATCATCATCACCTTATTGATCAAGGCTCCAATGACCTGAGGCGATGCAGATGCCGATGCTAAATTTGGCTGTTGGAGCCAAGATATTGACAATAGATGTTACTTTAAGGAGTGGTTCGATACCAGTGTGGTTATAGATCCACAACTCGACTATTGGATCAGCAAGAGCGCTCTTAGTTGTCAGACATACATAGCCTCATAAGCTATCTGCACCCATGCATCCGGTTGTCTTCTCCAGCTCAGCATGAATCCGATCTTTCGCCTAAAGATGAAAACGATAGGGCAAATAAGCAAAGCGCCTTGGCCTCAAGACGAACAACGCACCGTTGAAATGAGTTCTGTGTCGACAATGGGCAGAAACTCGGACAAGGGATCGCCATTGATCGGCAAGACCTCCCACCGCGTGGGTGAATTCCCAACACAGAGGCATATGTCTTCTGGGAGGTGCCCGCCATACTCTGAATTGAAATGACCACGCACTTCACTCTCTTCTGCACAGAAATGAGTAACGATTTGCTTCATGAGCGCGCTATGGTAGCGTAAACGCACCTTCCGCCATGGCTTCAAGTTGCGACATCATCCCCCGAACTATATTCTCGGCCGCTTCACGATACTGCCTGCGTCGTGCTAGCTCCAAGATAAGCTTATTGAAGGCAGTTTGGTATGCTACAAATCGGTCACGGAGGTGTTCAATTGTCAAGAGGTGGTTTTGTAGGCCGTTGAGTTCCTCTTCACACTTGGTCTATTCGTCGCAGGAATAAATAGATGTGCACAAGAAATCAGAGTAGCCTAAGTACATACCTCGACTTCTTCCTGAGTCTGCAGCATCTCCGGCATAATATCTCCTAGTTCGTCAAGATCATCTAATGTGTGAACTAGAAGCGCAAGATGCGTCTGATACGCCTCTTTGGCGGCTACGAGCTTCTCACTGCGTGGGATGTGATTCATACTTAAAACTGAACAAGGCCGAGAGAACTTACTGGCAGTCTTCTATCGCATCTGCGCTCACTTCTAATTCAGACATGATGGAGGGCAGTTCATTGGTGTCTCGATTCATGTCTATTAAGTTGCGTTTGAACTGACGTCCGAATGAATACAGGGATGCATATCACCTTCAATATCTTCCTCGCTGAAAGCTTCGCCAGCTTCACTATCCTGTAGGGCATTGGACATTTGCCCATAGTGCGACGTTAGGCTTTCAAGATGGGCCGCCATAGTGGTTATTGTCGCGTCCTGCTCTGTGAGTAATTCTTCAGCAAACTTCATTGGAGGCTCATCTGGGAGAGCAGGTAACGATTCTCGAATGGTTTCTATGGTATTGGTGAGGGTTTCGGGGTATTCATCAGTCTTGCTCAGGATATACTGCGAATGTTAGGGCACTGAGCATGACGCCATCATCAGCGTAGTAGCTTAGACACGCACATCGAGGCCCAGTCTGTCGTTCTCCATAGATTCCAAGACATCCTCAATTGCCTGGTCATCCACGAAGTCGCGTAATGTCTTCCACATTCTCTTGTCAGCCTCTGCGTCTGGTCGTTCGTTCTCCTTCATAGCCTGTTTGCCATTGCGCAAACCACCTCGTAATGTCGATGAAGGGCTGTGGCTGATCGCCGATACCCCAGAACCATTTGACTTAAGTCCAGTAAGCAGCTTTCCGTCGTCAGAATGTTGGCTTCCGAAGAGAGATGAATCCGCGGAAGTGCTTTGATGGAAGTCGGGTGGGACAAGTTGGGAACCAAGTGATTCAAGAACAGCATCGAGAGCGTCCGAGTGTTTTGTACGCTGCTTGTCCCATTCCTGTGTGTGATGTGCAGTTGTGTGAAGACCAATAGGATCTTTAAGAAGATATAATACTCACCTGAACCTGCTTCCCCATTTGCGCCCGTTTCTCCTCGATGCTCTTGGCCACGCTCGCAACGAGCTGTCAAACTTGACGTAAATATACATTAGTGCGATTGACCACGGAGAGATACCTTCAATTGCTCGCCAACGGCTTCTGTCACCCACCGCACCTTAGCATCAAGGGCAACGATGTCGACTGAAGTGTTGGCAGAGGCATTGGAGACGGAATGGGCACGCGAACAGAGCTGTTCGCCATGTTGGAGGGCTTTCTTGGACTGAAGAACGAGGTCGACAAGGTGAGGTTGGTCCAGCAGTAATGACATGTTGGGAGTGGTAGTCGCCGTTACTGTGACGCGTCGGCAACAGTGGCGCGATTGTTTGGACGTCCCTTAGTCACTTCAACTCTGCTACATATACTTTATTCATAATGTCAGGATCCACCTCAATACTCAAATCTCCTGCTGCCAAGGCTGATATAGACATGAATACTCTACTTTGTTTCGCTTGCTCAGCATCTCTACCACCTCCCAAGAAATACCATCCAGGTTCTGCATCCCCACCAATTCTTTTCACCACTCCATGTTGCCAGCGTATTATTTGCTCGAACTGCATCACAGAGAACCCCAGGCTGCAAAGGTATAATCCATGTCTTGCATGTCTTGGAGGTGTTGGTGTCGTGAGGAGCCCTCCTTTCGACTCCCCGCCCGGTTGGACACCCAGTCCAAATTTCAATGGAGCTATGAGAGACGAGGACGTGTTTGTGTTGGGTGATGGAGATAACTCAGATTACGAAGATGAGAAGGAGGGAGATCCATCTGTGTCCTCGCCCATCGTTGACGCCCCTCTCATCAATGCCCAGGGCACACTCCCATCAGAGAGACCCTTGACAGAGCCAGCAGTGGAGGAAGCGAAAGAGGCGCGGGCCACTGAATGTTCCCCTTTAAAGTATCATATTGCTCAATCCGATACACTCCAGGGCATCGTCCTTCGCTTCGGGCTTGATGTAGGTCGATCCCAAACCATCCAAGCTTATTGTCCTCACAAACATATCTTTAGGGCCATGAGCTCTGTCGGCTCAATAACCTTCCTCGTAGCACCCTCAGGACCACTCCGCATCTTCTCCACACGCGACGTTATCTGATTCTACCGCCATCTGTATGCAAGGCTGGGATTACTGCCAACAAAGAGACCGCTGAACAGGTGGCAGTATGGGAAGCTAGCCGGGGTAAGGAACGAGCGGAGAAGCGATTGCAGACATTGACGAAAGAAGTCGATTGGCGTATAGCAAAGGCGTATGTTGCCCTCGCCGACGATCCCGTTGAGCAGGTAGAAGAACAGGAGGAATGGAAGCGCAAGAGAAAGGAAACTGGAAGTGATGGTGGTTCACGACCATCTACCTTGGAAGAGCGAGCTATCAGGAGGTATTTGGACGATAATGAATGGGAGGAAAATCAGCGCAGGGGAGGAGCGAAGGCGGGCTCGAGCGAGAAGGCCAACAACAGCTGGTGGTGAATAGGCCGCATGTGTAAATATACACGTACCATGAGCTTTCGAGGAGCAGTCATACGTGGCCTATTTGTCCATTGACATTTCAGTTCTGAACCAGGCCTTCAAGCCGATCACGTCCAACGCGTCCACAAGCGCCCTCATATCACGAACTTCGTGCAGTCCAACTTTGGATTGCGCCAGACGTTTTTGTGCCTCAGGTTCCATAGGACGTGTATCGACATGTTGAAATTGAAGGTAACGAAGGCCTGTTTGTCAAACAAATGAGAAAGGAATTCTCTTGAGCTACCAACTTGTACATACCTCGAGCGTTTTCGAGGAATGATGATATGGATTCCTTCGTCCCTTCGAAGACGAGGATTCCAGGCTTGCCTGTCTTTAAGAGCGAACATCCAATGAGTTTGACAGAGGCAGTAGAAGAAAAAGGGTGTTTGCCCACTTTCACGAGCCCGGAAACATTCGCATGAACTGCATGACGTTTGAGTCGTCGAAACTTGGCGGGATTGCTTATGTCTGATATTTTGCTTGAGTTACCCTGGATGAAAATGAGTTATCGGCGTACGATGCATTCTGGCAAGGGATATGAAGACTTGAGGTTTCGACATCCTGCCATGGACACGATACCAGGAAAGGTGGTGGTGTCAGGCTCTGAAGCTGGAGCAAATAAACAATCCATCTCGACGCTCACACTCTCAAATGTGCCCAAATTCCTGAACACAGAAGTCCGACTTGAAGAAAAAAATTCCTCCTAACGCCAAACAGTCTCTCAGTATTTGTAATTGGGGCTTGGGGCTAACATGCGATCCCTCCTCTACGGACTCAACACGCACACTTGAGGCTCCTTCCCTAATTCTGGAGGTCTTCGCCCTGTCCAGGGTCATTCGTTGTCCTGTGACATTCAACATGGATTAACGGAATAGCATAGGTGGGCATAGCCCTCAGTCGATGTTCGATAAGTCTTGTTGACCTTGAACAGTGATATCGATCATAATAGCGCCAGCGCCAGCACTGACCCAAGGATTTGAAGGCCATGCATCAACAGTCACATGCTCGCAACACAGTCAACAAAGCAAACGCGACTTTTCAAGACGCGAGTCACGCGACATCCATCGTCGATAATGTGAATATCACAGCCGCCTGCCTGTTCATACACCCTTGATCCTCGTCCTAGCGTATAACACTCCGATTGTTTCCTTAAGAGGTACATTCTTACCTTCGTGGTCCGAGATGGCTGACACCGTCAACAGAAACGTTGCCTAAACAGAATCCCAAACCGTCTCAGCTGCCGAGAATACTCCACCTCACATCTCTTTCCACTACTGCTACCACCATCTCACGCGCGTGGCTCATAGGTTCGTATGCGCAATGACGATTCCTTCATCTTGATTGGCTTCAGGTTGTCATCTTCTTCTCTATACCCTGTCAGTGTCGCTTGCTTCTATGGGTTCGAACACTTCACCATCAAAACGATATCATCGAAATATTGTGTCACCCACCACCATCTTTGGGGTGCTGAAACACGCCTTCATCCAGTCGACCTAATCGCGATATCAATGTTCGCCGATGACATCCTCAAGGTCAGGCCTTCAGGCCTAGTCAAGCATAAGCGAGGATCAAGGCTGGCCACCGAACATGATTACCTGGACTAGACCACGACACCGTGACATCAATCGTGTTAAGATGTACTTCATATATGTACCACCAGCCATTGCCATCGTCCGCCGGAATACGTGTCGGCCGTCCGGTCAAGCTGACTAAGACTCAACTACTGTCGAGGATTGGATTGACAACCGTTTTCATGCAATTGCTTAGGATGACATGAAAGACGAGCGCATCCACTCATACGTGGAGACGCAAGATGTGTGGAGTATTCTTGACTGGTAATTGAACGGCGGGGGTTGACGGACGGGAATGGCGGGGTGTGTCAGAAGTCCAATTCACACGAACAGCGCGACAGGACTTGGCCCCAAAACGTCGGCACTATCATCATGAAGGAACAAAAACACCGTATCTCGTCGGATGGACGAGCGACGCGGCCTCCGAGTCGTTACACCGAAAATTAAATCAAGGTCACATTCGCACAACTAGAGAATGTTATCTTGTCACCTGCGAAATCCTCTGCAACCATGTGAATTTTTAGAAGTTCACATATATATAGTGCCTTGTGCTTACATACCGAGGATAATTTAAAGCATCCAACGAAAATGCCTATTTACCTCCATCGTATGCAAATTCTGGTTGTGGAACCACGATCGACAATTGGTGAGATCGAATATCATCATGATCTCGTCATAACAAGGCATTGATCGACCCAATGGGTCAATGCACACGTCATACAAGGCACCAATTGGCCATTGTCATACAAGGCCCCAATTGGTCAATGCGCAGTGTTTCCCTCGTTCCAGGCAGGTGGCTGGCGTGATCAGCGAATGCGATATTCTTTTCTTCGATTGATAAGCCTTATTCCTCGAACTTGCATACAACTACATACTACATCAGCACGCAGAATGTCAGCGAAAACGATCGCTGTTCTCGACAATGCTGAGCTTCAGGACGGTCAAATGCAAGTACATTCAACCTTCCTTTTGGTATATGTATGAACGAGCTGTTGTGCTGCAGGAAGGAAGTCGCTTTCGACGAGGGCAAAGTCCTTTTGTCACGTCTTGGGGACAAGATCCATGCTACTAGCGCGTTCTGTACTCATTATGGTGCTCCTCTGGCTAAGGGAGTCTTGACTTCTGATGGCAGGGTTGTATGGTGTGTATCGTGGCATCTCGCGAGAAAGTACTCATGCTCATTTATTGGCCCCATTTGACAGTCCCTGGCATGGAGGTTAGTGCATATCGCGTTTATCGTTGACCTTTGTTAATCTATATATCTTAAGCCTGCTTCAACGTCTGCACTGGAGATATAGGTGAGAAATCCGAAAGCTCTCATCGACTATATCTGATATTTATGACCAGAGGATGCTCCTGCTCCTAGCGCTCTTCATTCTTTCAAAGCGCATGTTGCGGACGGGAAGATTTACGTCACAGCCAACCCAACCGATACTCTAAGCAAAAACAAAGCGAGACAACCAAAACTTCTCAGCAGCGGAGCGGACGTTTCTGGTAAAGGTGTAGTAATCGTTGGGGGTGGTTCCGCTGCCTTTCAGACTGTCGAGAGTCTTAGAGAGGTGCAGCCCCCTTTGCCACACTTGACGTCACAGTAATCTCACCCACCCTAAAGCATGGCTACAAGTCTCCCATCACAATTCTCTCGAAGGAGACATATACTCCCATCGACAGGTAGCGCCATATTTCTTCGATGCAATCAACGGAAAAGCTAATAATTATACAACATCGAGGACGAAGCTCAGCAAGGCGCTTATAACTGACCCATCCAAAGTGGAGTGGAAGACGGCTGGCGAATACAAGATCAAATACGGGACTACCATTCGGTTGGGTGTCGTAGGTGTCGCTTTTTTGGAATATCCATGCGATACTAATATGGAGAACAGGAAGTTACCTCCATTGATTTGTTTAAGAAGGAGGTCGCACTTGACGGTGGCAAAGACACTCTGAAATACGAAAAACTTGTCCTTGCGACTGGAGGGATCCCGCGTCGACTCCCCATCGAAGGAGCACAGCTTGAAAATGTGTACACCTTCAGAGGTATTCCAGATGCACAGAAAGTGGATGCTGGTAGGTGACGGCAATGAGCTCTGCACCCCCAAGCCTGACCAATCCTTCGCCACCTAAGCTGCCAAGGAAGGGAAGCGATTGGTGGTGATTGGAACTTCTTTCATTGGCATGGAAATCGTGGTGGCGGTCTCGAAGAAGAAGCTTGCATCTATTGATGTCATTGGCATGGAGTCGCGACCTTTCGAAGCTATCTTAGGCAAGGAAGTTGGCGCAGGCCTTCAGAAAGTAAGTTCATAACACTACTCATCTAATCCAAATTGACAGACAGCATTTTCTCACTCAAGTATCATGAATCGCAAGGTGTGAAATTCCACATGGAGAGTAAAGTCGAGAAGATTGTACCCCAGGAAGACAACCCAAATCTTGCGGGAGGTGTTGTCGTTAATGGTACCACAATTCCTGCAGACCTCATTGTGATGGGCGTGGGTGTTGCTCCCGCCACCGAATTTGTCAAGGGTAGTGGCATCGAGCTCGAGAAAGATGGCGGTATCAAAGTTGACAAATACCTGCGTGTCGAGAGCGGACCGGATCGCGAGAATGTCTACGCTGTCGGTTTGTTACTTACCCACCTTTATTATGACGCCTTTTTCACACATCTTGCAGGCGACATTGCTGTATATCCTCAGGTCACCGGTAGCTATTCGCGGATCGAGCATTGGAATGTGAGTTGCGCAGCTCATATAAAGGGCCTCTCCGATATCATGTTTTCACAGGTTGCTGGGAACCATGGACGCTGCATTGGTAAAACTATTTCGGGATCTCCTCAAGAGTTCGTTAAGGTGCCAGTGTTCTGGAGTGCCCGTGCGTCGTCCAATGAACTTCATGGCCTGGATTAAACTTTTGATTGTCAGAGGGTCAGCAGTTGAGATACTGTGGCGTTGGTCATGGATATGATGATATTTTCATTTCAGGAGATCCCGGAGAAATGAAGGTTCGAGGTTTGTTGGCGATCCTCGACTGAGATTCTAATCATGGGATGTAGTTCATCGCTTACTATGTCAAAGAAGGCAAGGTTGTTGCCGTATCCAGGTATGCATCACCTCCGTATTCGTGACCCTAGAGTGCGTACTAAAGTGGTTGCGTAGCATGCAAAACGACCCAGTCGTCAGCAAGGCATCGGAGCTACTACGTCTTGGCCTAATGCCCTCCCTCGAAGAGATCAAAGGAGGAAAGGTACGTGCAGGTTCAATATTACCTAAGCATGCCCATTCACAAATTGAACCTAGAACTTATTGGCTGTGGACATCAGCACATTGAACACATTGAAATCCGGCGCGTCTGGGCATGTGTGATTAATCGTTGGATCAATCAAAGAATATCTGAGGGCGGTATGGTTAAAACATACTATCTTGTGTATTTATGTAGTCTTTTCTGTGGGATGTTTCGTTGATACGTCCTTCCTTTGTGATGTAAGAACAAATTCGACTAACGCGTCGCGTCGCGTCATAGTCACGTGAAATCAGTCTGACTAAACATACATTGCTTGTCAGCCACTCTCATTTTGACTTTACATTTGCTCTTAGCCACGGGCATGCATGCTCCTTGGAAAGGGAAGAAAAGAGCGACTGAAGAAGACTTTGACGACCTTAATCCCACCATCACCTACCGCCATCTGCACTCCCACAATCTCGGCGTTCGCGACCCACTACGCGTTATCGCGCTCTGTGACAGCGATGCGTTCTATGCAGCGTGTGAGATGGTACGCCTCGGGACAGACAAGGAAACTCCGCTTGTCGTGTTACAGTGGGATGCATTAATCGCCATCAACTATCCCGCCAGGAAATTTGGCATAACTAGACTCAAGAAGTATGACCTCCGAGAGTTGCAGGCAAAGCACCCAGAATTAAGAATCGTACATGTCGCTACCTATAAGGAAGGGGAGAAAGAACCCGGTTATTGGGATGATGTTGATACAAAGACGCATAAGGTATGTTAAACAGTGGCGAGTGAGGTCAGTGTGGCCGACCAAGTGTTGAACTATAGGTGTCTCTGGACTATTATCGCAGGGAAAGTTTAAAGATTGCAGCCAAGTTTAAGGAGTGCCTTCCACGTGTAGAAATAGGTGAGTCAACTGACCAGAGTCCTGTGCTTTGTTGGCGATCGGTTGGCTGACGAGCATATAATATATTTCAGAAAAGGCGTCAATTGATGAGGCTTTTTTCGACTTCTCCAAACGTGTTCGGGAGGTTATTCTTGAGAGATACCCCTATCTTTCTCAAGTACCATCAGACGCACCTAATGGCGCTGATACCCCATTGCCACCCCCGCCACCTTCTTCATGGAATGATTTCGGTCACGCAACAGTGATACCAATTAACCCCACCCCTCCAGAGGCCGACCAACAAGAAGGCGCACCTTTGGCCGCTGGAGTGCCAGAGGTAGGCGAGATACCTATAACCTGGCACGATATCGCGCTTTTAATTGTTGCGGAGTTGATGGGGGTGGCAAGACAACAGGTCCACGAACAGCTTGGATATTCTACCTCTGCGGTGAGCTGAGTCCCCGGCGTCTACTTATATGATCTGACAGGAGCTTCCGCAGGGCATTGCGAGGAACAAGTTTCTCGCCAAGGTCAATGCTTTTCACCTCCTCCATTGTTACGAGCCAACTTAAACCTGCTTTAGTTGACGGCTTCGTACAGAAAGCCAAATAATCAGGTTGGCCACTCAGCGTTGTGCAACTGGCAACAGTTTTGATCAGTATTTACAGAGCATTCTGCGTAATTCAGCTATTCCAAATTACCTGCGTCCTCTTCCATTTCAGAAGATCAGGTTTCTAGGCGGGAAACTCGGTACAGCCATTGCGAAGGAATTTGAGGTGGCTACTGTTGGGGACCTTCTGTATGCAATATTAACTGCCCAGCTAACAACGGACTAAGCCTATATTCCAGATCCATCAGCTTAGGCAAGCCCGGTCGGTCAATCACTGGTAGCCACGATCTGATATCATGCAGAGGAGATGCAGCGCAAATTCGGCGAAGAGTCCATTTGGATCTATGAAGTACTCCGGTATGTCCGTTCTCGCTTCTTGTAGGTCTGCATCTCATTCTCTTTTCGCAGTGGCGTCGACAGATCTGAAGGTAGCATGCAACCCAACGATTTTTCACTTCAAAGACTGATCCAATACTCCCCAGTTAAAGAGAAGAAGTCGACTCTGAATAAGAGCATGTTGGCTTCAAAAAATCTTCCGCGGCCGATAACGAATGCTTCTGAAGGGTTTCAATGGATACGAGTTCTTGCTGCTGAATTAGCCCTTCGGCTCAACGAGGCTCGTGAAATCAGTCCCAACTTGTGGCCCAAGTCGATTGTTTTACGTGCCCGGAGAGGTATGTCATTATACTGGCGGCGACATTAGACGCCAATCATCTCCTAGGTTACAATATTGGCCATTCAAAGCAAGCACCCTTTCCATTTACGCCGGAAGTCACCGTCGACACTGTGGCTGAGGCTGCTAATTTCCTCTGGAAGGAATTAGTGGGTACAGACCTTGCGATGAAAGTAACCAGCGTCTCGCTTGCGTTTTCTGGAATCGAGGGTGCTGAAGCTGGCCAGCGGAGTATTGAAGGCTTTTTCAGGACTGAACAGCCTTCCAAACGCCAACACGGTGAAGACGGTGACGATGACATTCAACGGACGGATTTTGATGGCGACATTGGCGACGAAAATCGCAACATTTCTGACACACGGTCGTCTGACCTGCATATGTCCTTCAATTGTTTGAGATGCGGTAAGAGGTTGTCTATGCCTCTCTCGGAAACATCGACTCTAGACGGAGAGGAGCGGTTGGCTGCACTTCGACTGGAGCACGACGACTATCACTTCGCCCAAGATCTGGCAAAGGAGTCTGTCAGTGGACCTGTCATTTCAGTGCCTTCAGGAAGCACCAAGAAATCGCTAAAACCTCTCTCAAAAACTTCGCCAAAAAAGAAAAAGAGGCGAAAAGAAGAGCCGGCACGTGGGATCGAACAGTTCTTTAGGCGGTCATGAACCTTGCAAGACTCCACATGTTAGCGTTTGTATGGTACCACGCCCAATGCTGTCCTCATTTATGTGACTCCACTCAATACACTGTCGAGATCACTATCGAGATCACCATCACGTATCTACCTAAATGTGCGGCTGTCGCATGATCATGATGGTTGTGAACCAGTAAACCCTCTGTAACCAATGTTGGTTGAATTCTACTTGATTTACCATCTGCCGATGTCACATCTCCTGATTTTCTCAGCTTTTCATGCTTTCTTAGAGTTCCTTGGCTCCATACCTAACCCCTTCCCAATATAAACACATGCAAACATGTCTCCTTGTATCAAATCATGGGCAGCTCTTCGTTTTCTCCCTTTCTTGAGTCCCTTGACGTCTCTCCAGTCAGGCTATTCGTTCCCCTTTCGTTCTGGACTGGTTCCCTTGTATCTCTAGCAGATACAGTCTTTCGTTCTAGGTACTGGCGCAGGACGACCATTTCAACGCTCAAGCAGTGTTACTTTTTGACCAAGACCACTTTCTTTTGAGTTTGCACTCCAATCATCCAAGATGTCCCAGCCAGGATTCTCAGCTTTACCTAGCTATGAGCTCGGAGGCGTAATTGTGATTATCCTTGCATTTTATGTTACCTTTCGCTGATCGCTCTATGTAGGCGGTTAACGCCTTCGCTGTGATATCATCTGTTGCTCTCGTCTCTGTGGCATGTCGTGTCATATGGCTTGCCATTATCCAAAACATGTCGCCTGAGGCTACTAAGCCCAAGGAATACGTCTTCTTCAACACCCAACTTGGTTATTATGCCGCATGTTTGCTCATTGGAAACCTGTTCACCGATATTTCTGGCCTCATCGGACTTCGCTGGGTCATGGACAAAGGAATCACACCAGGTAACTGATCATTATCTCGCGTAAAATGCCAATTTTTAACAGCACGCGAGCAGGCGGTCTCTGCACTCTCCAGGGTACGATGAAATGCTTCAAATCTTTCAGTCAACGATATATGACACTGTTATATATAGCTGTCTTAATGCAACTGGGCAACTGGGCCATTGCATACTTCACTGTTGCCATTGCTGTGCACACTTTCAACTCTCTAGTCCTGAAGATACGACAGTCTGTCATCGTTTCTGCCATCGCTATCTTCGTCGGATGGGCCAGTGCCGCGCTTCTTGGTGCGTATCTGTACAGTTCACACTTTCCAAAGACATGAAATGCCAATATGCCCATTTGCGCAGCGGCGGGCCCGTTTATCGACAGCACTGGTTATGGTGTCAGTGGTATCTCTTGCGGTATTAGGCCTACGAACCCGAAGGCGCAGTTCTTTTACCATCTATTTCCGGTGAGTATTCTAGTTCCTTTGTCTCTGCGCCGCATTCCATTCAGTGCCATAGATCTTTGCCGCGTCAGTTCTTTCCGCTGTGCTGTATTCTCTCATCTTCCTCGTTCTCCGCGGCACCTTGAATATCAAAGGCGGTGTTAGGCTCACATTGGATCCTAATGAGCGCTGGTCGTCCGGCAGAGTCACAGAAAACTATCATCGTTTTGTAGCTCGTATTGCAAGGAGCATGCTTTGGTGAGGCCTATCCACCCTCATGCTAGATGCTAGGCTCACTCTTACATTACTGCGAAGGTATCCGATTGGTGAGCCATAACGTTTCCTTCCTTGTTCTTATGGCCTAAGGAAGTGCAGCGTATATTGCCCTTCTTGTCCCTTACTCTGTGACGCGTTTGCTTTCAATTTCTGGTTTCACGGTTGCATTCGAATCCACGATCTTCGCTTACACTTGCTGGTTCATGCTCGGTTAGTCAACATTTATAAGTATTGATGCCTTGTTGATCGATTGACATGGATTTAGGTGTTGTTAATGTGGCTCTACTTTACAACACCTTCCGTGTTCTCGGCCCTGCGTTCGATTCTTCCTCTGAGGGGTCAAGCGGAATGTATGAAAAATACCATTCTTATCAGTCCAAGGGACAATGGGCTTCCGAAAAGGCCTACCCCGCCCCGCCCTACAGATCACCGACCATTGCATCCTTTGGTCACTCTGCTAGCCCAAATTCGTCCATTCGCCCGCTGTTGCCAGTTCACCAGGAGAGATCTGCAAGCATAGAGAGTTATTACAGCTATCCCAGTTCCCCTTCCATTGGGCGTGCAATCACACCAGTCCATGAGCTTAGCCTCCAGCGCTCAATTACCCCACCGGAGGCAGTGGCGCAAAAGTTTTCTCCAGCAACCGCCCGTTCTCTTGGTATTCACAGCCGTCAAGGTTCAAATGAATCGTTGGGTCTTCCCGCTGCTCCACGTCGCACGCGTTCTCCCGTAGTACATCAGCCAAGCATGGAACAGATGCGTGTCGTTCATGGCACTTGGTCGCCATTTGACGCTTCCGAACGCAACTTGAACACCCCAAGCTCAACCTCTGCAGAGACCTTCGGCAATCCCAACAGCGGCAGCCCGAGGATGACATCTGAGCTGACCCCAGACTATGAACCAAGTAGCTGGGGCTCTCGTTACAGCGGACAATCAGGATCTTCCAATGGTCGTCCGTTACTTAGCGCCATAAATACAGGTTTCGGATCCCCAGGAACTCCGGGAAGCTCTCTTCGTCCCCTTCCTAGTCCTCCACGCCACAGCCGATCGTTCTCTGCCGTCCCCACCATAGCGCCTG